>WEDG01006314.1:0-44547 GCA_017591395.1 Schistocephalus solidus | reverse complement strand
GTCACTTAAATTCCCGATGGTCCTTTCTCCGAGTCATGGGGAAAAGCTACCGAGAAAAGATGAGGAAAATAAAAGGTTAATAGAATCAGTGTTAAGATAAATGTGCAGTCTTCGCTTGAATACAGATTGACTAGTTTACGACCTAAGTTCAATTGGCAAGTTATTCCAAAGAAAACTATACCTAAAAGCAAAGAAGCGAGAGCGTTAACACGTGGAGGATGCAGTGGGAGATATAATTAGTTTAGAATTTCTTAGGTTATAAGGAAGACTAACGTGGGTAATAACAGAAAGTTTGGGGAGTGTTGAAATATTATTTAGTCGGAAAAGGAGACAAACGCCTGCTTCAAGTCTCCTGACCCAAAGAAATTTTAGCTTCAATAGCTGGCATCTTGTTTAGTAGGAAGTAGTTGAAAAAGAGTCGGATATAGCAATTTTTTGTGAAATGTCTTTGGACATTTTCAATTTTTGAATGGCTAGATTCGTTCATTAAACCGAAGAAAGAACCGCAAAATTCAAGAATGGGAAGTACAAACATACGATAAAGTCTTAATGTAATTTCAGGAAGGTAGAAATTATAAGAAATAAAGCCGCAAATCTGAGCAGCTTTGGCCGTAATTCTATCGGCATGAGGCGAAAGATCTAATTTATTGGTGGAGCTTAAGCCCAAGTCCTTGATGAAAGAACATTCAATCATAGGGCAACCTTCAAAAATAACAGGTTGCGGCAACCTTATAGGCCCAAAACTCGTGTAGCGACACTTAGAATGTGATATCTCCATTAGCCGTGTGGAGCTCCAGGCCGAAAAAGCGTCTAAGTCTGAATAAATTTGTTCTAGGCACCGTTCGATCGTAGAGTTAGAGAAGGAATACACGCATTTGAGGTCATCAGCATAAATAAAAGATTGAGAATGTTAAACTAGATTCGTTCATTAAACTGAAGAAAGAACAGCAAAATTCAAGAATTGGAAGTACAAACATACGATAAAGTCTTAATTTAATTTCAGGAAGGTAGACATTATAAGAAATAAAGCCGCAACTCTGAGCAGCTTTGGCCGTTATTCTATCGGCATGAGACGAAAGATCTAATTTATTGGTGTAGCTTAAGCCCACGTCCTTGATGGAGGAACATTCAATCATAGGGCACCCTTCAAAAATAACAGGTTGCGGCAGCCTTATAGGCCCAAAACTCGTGTAGTGACACTTAGAATGTGATTACTCCATTAGCCGTGTGGAGCTCCAAGCCGAAAGAGCGTCGAAGTCTGAATGAATTTGTTCTAGGCACCGTTAGGTCGTAGAATTAGAGAAGGAATACACGCATTTGAGGTCATCAGCATAAATAAAAGATTGAGAATGTTTAACTATCGATGAGATATCATTTATATACAGTAAGAACAACAAAGGACCTAATACGGTACCTTGAAGGACACCACTATTAATCGGGGTAACACTTGAGTATGAGAACCCTAATAAAACATTTTGCTTTCGATCATTTAGGTATGATCTAATTAAAGTCAGTAAGGGGACTACGAAATCCTATAGCTTCTAGTTTAGCTAGAAGTCGTTTATGAGGCACTTTATCGAATGCCTTACTACGATCAAAATAGATGACTACCACAGAGAGATGATCACTACGAAAAGAGGTTAGTAGATTTAGAAAAGACATGTGGCAAGTTTCACAAGAGCGGTCCGGTAAGAAGCCATGTTGAGAAAAGTTGTTAATTTGATTGCTTATGCAAAAATCCGTGATTTTTTTCTCAATTAGTTTTTTGAAAAGTTTAGCAAGAGAGGGCGTTTTATGAACACCGCGATAGTTATGAATGTCCGAGCGGGAACCAGATTTAAAAACTGGTATTATAATAGAAGTTTTCCAGTAATCGGGGAAGAAACCATATTCGAGAAATACTGAGAATAACTTGCTTAGTAAAGGTGGAATATCCCTTAACTTTTTAATAAGTGAGTTTGTAGTGTTATCAGTTCCAACCAAATGTGCATTTTTAGGTGAGCTATTTCCTTTTGAATACGTGAAGGCGAGAAATTAATGGTTGTTAGAAGCGAATTTGAAAACAGAGGTATTGTAAGAACTGACAAAGAGCTTTTAGATGAATCTTAAAGTTGTTTTCGTAATTTTTTTAATGTGTTCTGGAAAAAATGCGGAACATTAGAAGAAGCTGTATTTGAATTAAAAATCGTAAATGGGATTAAAGCCTTGATTTGTTCTATGAGGCTCTGCAATAGCTCACGGAAAAAGTTTGGATCGTTGATTGCGAATACGCTATGCCAATCTAGAGTGCTTACGAAATTATTTATCATTTCATGGTTTGTGTTAGCAAAGTCGAATTTATTGCATTCAACCTCATGCTTCGTAAGAAGGGGCACTTGAAAAAAACAGTGAATTACTGCGTGATCACTTGTGAAAAGATCATGATGAAAATTCATAAAAAGAGGGTGGACATCATTTGTAAAAATTAAATCTAAAATGTTTTCATTTCTAGTAACTGATCTGACCAGTTGGGACATGTTTGAAAATTTAATAGTATCGACCAATTTCTGATGTTAAGGCGGAGAGGAATTTGCCTGCCAGTCAATGTCTGGCAGATTGAAATCGCCTACGATTATTTTGACATCAAATTTAGTGTCTACAACTTTTTCAAATAGTTCACAGTGCTCGCTTTCATTGCCAGAATAACACGGAGGATTATAGACAAAGCCAATTAACGCTTTTTATTTTGAGGGAGGATGACTGAATCAAAGCATACATTTCCAGAAAAGGACGAAATGCTCAGCTGAAAAGGGAAATGTACAAAGGATGACTGAATATAAAGGAGGCAACCGCCGCCACGTTTTTCAGCACGGTCTTGTCGGTACAAATTGAAATTATCTATAGCAAGCGTTGAGTCAGAAATAAGTGAGTGAGCCCAGGATTCAGTGATGCACAGCATATCTGGATCAAGCTCAAAGGCTACTCTTCTAAGCTCAGCCATCTGATCTCGCATTGAGTGAAACTAAGCTGAGCATATTCCTGAGCTGCAGGTTACGCTCATCAGTATTTATAAAAAAGGATAATTTTATGGCGGAGAAGAAAACTGGAAAGAAGAAACGAAAGGTGGAAAACAAAATTGCTCTGGTCTAAAATTTGTCGGAATGTTACTGTTAAGAGAACTAAGATTATTGTACAACGGCATATTTGGATGAAAAGCATGGGAGGGAAGGCTATATTGTGGCGTTTGAAAGATAGGGTTGGCATAGGAAATGAGATTTTGAGGGAAGTTAGCATAAATTGGCGGAAAACGTGCATTTGAAAAAGGAATAAATGATTTCGAAAAAAGGTAACATAATCAGAAGCGTTAATTATTTGGGGATTTCGGCCACCTTTTGGGTTGGGAAGGATGCTATCATAAGCGTTCGCAGCTGTTGTAGATGCTGAGGGGTTAGCAGGTTTCCCATCGGTAATGACATTACTGATTTTAATGCCTGGATTAGCCAATGATTTAGATTTACTAGGAGTTGTCTTAGGTTTAGTAGATTTGGCAGCTATAGCAGGCATGGTTTGCTTGGGATGAGAAAGAAGAGGTCTTGACACAATTTCACTCAAACCAGGAACAAGGTTAACGGGTGAAGTTTCAGCTGGAATCGAAATTCCTGTCGACCCAGAGGGTCCAGGGCTTGCATTAGCTACAGGATAAACCTCTGAGATAACTTTTGATATTGAAGGTGTAGACGAAGGCTTCTTGTTTGCTAATGAGGGTGAAACCCGACGTTCCATTGGGGTTTTATCCCTACAGATAAACAACTTGTTTTTCTTCAAATATTGAGCTGAGTGCTCATGCTTAGAGAAAATAAGGTCAAATTCAATCGCTGAAAAAAGTTTGACCAGAACTGGCGGGTTTTTGCTACGGGAAGACAACCTTTTAGCTTCAGCGACTTTAAAGTTAAAGCCGCATGAGTAAAGGAAATGAAATGCAACTTCCAGGGGGATTTTACTCTTGGGTACGTTTTTTAAAAGAAAATTGAAACTTCTCTTATGTCGGTCAATTGACTCGGTACTGACCATGTTTATAAAAGGCTCTAGTTTCACGCATTGTTGAGAAGCGAGTGAAGACAACTTTCCCTCAAAAATAGAACCAAGGATCGTGAAGAGAGAACCATATTTAGACATAAAGGTATTAAAGTTTTCCAGGGCGTCAAGGTCAAATTTCTTCATGCTTAATGAGGGTTGCTCTAGTGGAAGTTTTACGCGAAGTGGATGTTTGCGTCTAATCACTGACTGGGGTTTCATATTGATTATAAAATATAAGTATTTTCAAATCGATAATACGAAAGAAAAATTGTCCCTAGTGACGTTTTGCGGAATAAAAGATGTAATATTTGAAATATGTGTTTTAAGCAAGGCACTGCAAGCAAATATCTGCTAAGTTACGAGTTTAAACTGAAAATAGAATTAGCGAAGAGGCTATGCAGGATGAAAAATTATATCAACTGGTATACCAGTTACTGCAAATTATTCTTCGTTGAAAATAAGGTAAACTTACAAAATTTCAACTTTATTTCTAGAATTAACCTTAATATTCCGTCCTTTTGACGTAAATCTGTGAGTACTTTAATGAGGCTATGTAGGGGTGAAAAAAAGTTCAAAAACTCTATATTTCTCCCTTTTTGCAATTGCAATAACTGCAGGTGTGTGCAGCTGATAATGAGGTAGAAATACAATAAATTGTCAATAATTAAGCTAATATTTTCAACAGGAAACGAAGAAATCGGTTTAAAATTCGAGAATTCACTTATCTTTAAATTTGAACCAACCGCCTTCGACCTTGACCCTTGAGTCATTCCCTTGAGTCATTCCTCATCGCAGGGAAATTTGCACGCCAATAATTTAACCGAACATCAGGAGTCTCCGTTTGCATGATGTGCCAGCAGTATTCCAGCAGCAGCATGACATGGTCACTTTTACCAAGCGGCGCCAGTGACCTTAATTCATCCACATCAATTGGGTCCTTTGGAAGAACGAGTTCTAGACAATTTGCCATTTGAGACTCCTAAACTATCGTTGGAAATCTAACATTCTCTACGAGAAAGAGATTCATCATGAGCTTTAATAGTCTGGAGGTAAAAGAATACCGCGAACCTTTTACGGATACTGTGTTCCAGTCAATAAATGGTGCATTGAAATCTCCATCAATAACTGCGTCTTGAGTCTGAGCTGCATTTTTAATTATTTCGAACATCATCTCGTCAATTTCTGGAGTTTGATTTCGTGGGCTGCATTTAGTGAAGAAAGTCCTATTTTGTTTTCCATGCCACTTTAGTTTTAACCAAACTGCTTCGCAGTCGTAAGGCAAGGCAATAATTCTGCGTTCAGATTATATGATTGCTCTGTTGACGTAGATTGCTATTCCCCCCATTTTTTTGCAGCCTGCCTTGGTGGCAGTGTTTCGAATTTATATTTGGTTAGCACCGGGAAGGCACTGCCAAAACAAACATAAGTAACGAAGTAAAATTAGGACAATGTGTGCAAATAAAATTTGCAAAAATTTAATAATGAAGCAGAACTTTTCTTGTTAGGGCAACAGTTAGTGATGTTTTGAAATTAATTGTGAACTAGGAAATAGTCAGTCAAATGTCCTTCCTTGAAAATGGAGGCAGAGTTCAAAATGCCTCCACTATCATATAGAATGTAGGAGAAAAATATTCCTTCGGAACATAAGGTAAGGGGCTAGAGAATGCTAATACTGCAGTAGAGTTTCAGAATGAGTTAACGAAACATCCATTTGGTTCGTTCTTGATCACTAATGCGCATGAAACTAAATTTCGCGAAAAGGCGTCAGTGAACTTGAAGCCTAAGCATCTTAGGATCCAGAATTAAATTCTGATGATGGTAAGTATCCAAGGAAACGGGAGAATTTAAGATTGTGTACATCCGAATGTGTACGTCAGAATGACTTCATATTTTGGATGACTGGTGGCAACAGGAGGCATCATGGTTCCTGGGGGACTCTAGGCAGAGCAAAATAGTTTCAAGAGGCCAACTTAAATGCCCAATGGTCCTTTCTCCGAGTCATAGAGGAAGCTGCTCGGAATATAAGAGGGAAATAAAAGGTTAATAGAATCAGTGTTAAGATAAATGTGCAGGAATAAAAACGACAACGGAGTGTCTGTAAGCGTGAGGCACACCGACTCCGAAGAATCTATGAGCTTATCATACTACAGAACTCTTTGGCACATCCCACGATCCTTTATGTTTACATACGCAGTAAACAAAGAAATATTGACTCAATTCCAGCGCTGCGGTCCCAAAATGCATTACTGGAAATGTATGACCAAGCGAAAGCCTCAATCCCCTCAAGCTTCTTCCAGTCGGTATTCACTCATGAAACAAATCCTCATTTGCCCCTCTACTCAGAGCATCTACAACATTTGGAAACGTTTGCATTTAAAAATTATGTTTACTTCACGACCAAATTGGTAAGGATATAATTACTTTGCCTGAAGCCTGCCAAATCACCGGGTCCAGATAGAATTCATCCACATGCCCTTCGAAAATTTGCCAATGTACTGTATGAGCCGGTTTTGATGATATTACAAAAGTCCATTGAAGACGGCCAAATACCACACGAATGGAAAACTGGCCTTTTTCCTCAATCCACAAAGAAGTGTCCAAGCTGGAGTCGGAAAATAACCGCAATAAATAGATAAATAAACATTTACGTAAATTGTGCAGTCGAAGCAATGTTATGATCACAGATTTGCTTAATGAACTACGGGATTAAGTGAAACACCATTTGAGCTTCGTACACCGCTCCCAAAATTTTGGTAAAATAACTAAAGCCATAGTGATATCTTCTCTTTATGGCCTGTAGACCCGATCACGAATAAAAAGAGAAGGATGGGAACATCAGTTGACAGGCTATGGAAGGCGCTCCATCCTAATTGGCAAACCGGTGGAACAGTTGTGAAACCGGACGGGGCCACGCTCTGCACCGCGAGAGTTTTGGGGCGTCTTCACAGGGCCTGGCCGAAAATACGCCTGTGTTGGCCTTGATGATGATGTACCGGTTTGGACAGCCTTGCTTTGCCGAGAACATAACTGCCGCTTGTGCGCAAGTGCGTACTCGCAAGATGTTAAGTAGATCCAGTCTAATATAAAACGTTAGAGTTTATACTCATCCAAGCATCTTAATTGGAAACGCGAAGGCCAAAGCGTAATTATCTTATATTTGCTTTTTACGAAAACACCAGATATCCCTTTTGGCATCATCTACCTAACCATTTGGCCGAAGTGACCATTAAATTCCTTTATTGAAACTTAATTTATACTCATTTTTAAAATTCTGCAACCCAAAAAAGGCGTTACATTTGCCGAGATGGCTTCAGTCAAATGAGGATAAATGTATCCGGCCGTGGCTGAGATGCCATCCTCATGGGTAATGCAAATGAAGTTTGGGAACAGTTCAATCATTTACCTCTAGAGCTCACTACCGGCTGCTGCCAAATAACTAATGTGAGACACGATAGGAAACAAGGGCAGTTACTGAGTGAAGTAAAAATTATCTAAAAGGAGATGTGCGACGAAAGTTACACATTTATAGACAGCTAGGTTCTTTTAATATCAAGAAGAAGCTAAAAACCAAACTAAGCCCCATGATAGTGAATATTTACCGGAACCTCGGGTATAATTGACAACGAAGAGCAACGGACAACGATTGATTAATTTACAGGAACAACCGAATAATAAGAAGGAACCGGGAATGTTACAGCTCATAGCAGAAACAGTGTTCAATATATTTTTCACAGCCATGCCAGATGGTCTGCACAATCAACCCACAGTGTTTTTTTCCAAATAAGGAAGATAAGCTCACCGTAATGATGAAAAATAGCATTTATTCAGGTCCCATTTAAAGCCTATGGAAACATTGACACCGGTTTCTCAAAAATCTTAGCAGTGAACTTTGAATTCATAACTAAATGAGCTCCCGGTGTCCGTTTGATGCTGGAAAATTTACATTCATATGACAAATGACGCATATAACACACGTATATGAAAACAGGTGGAAAATTGCAGGCCTATAAGTTTTACAGGAAGAGTGAATTGATGCTAGACCCCAGTACTGGAGGGTATATACGCGACACGAATACTCGTCGCTGAATTTCATTTAGACTACGACAGTGTGGCACACGGGTGATCTTTATATTAGCTTAGAGGGATAGGATCAGTGGGAAATTACACCGGTATTTCGACAACGTCATCACCGGCCATTTCCAGGCTAGTTGTGTCGGTTACTCTGATGAAGAGCTTTTTGCTCATGTGTTTGGAACATTTGTCCAGTCGGTGTTGGAATATTGCGTTCAGGCGTAGCACTCCTGGACGAACCAAGATTATACTCTGTCGGAGGAAGTTCAACAGAGGTAGACGACAGTAAATTATATATATATATATATATATATATATATATATATATATATTGAATTATAATTTGCAGCGGTCTAGAGTATTTTCCTGGGAGAAACAATGCATGTGTCAACTTCAACCGTAGCGCAGCTAATGTAAATAGCTGGCTAGCCAACCTAGACATGCTACGGACGAATCAACGCGTTGTCTTCAGCAATTAACTCCGTCTAGGTAATTTAGTCCGACTGTCCGACAGAACAGATTACTTTCTCCACAGGACAACTTTGCTCGGCGTGCTCATGTCAGCCCCGTTATAACAGTCGCAATTGACATCTGTATCTCATAAAGAGATTCATTGTGGATTTTGATGAAAACATGCAGTAGTGAGACCGACTATGAAGTATGCTACCCAGACCCACGTAAATACCTGCAGTTTAGCAGTCTTAATTTAAACCCTATACTACTTTGAAGTAGCTGTTCCACCCTCGACGCAACATTCCCTGCGACGCCTTTCAATTTCTTCCTTTTGCAAGCATATTCAGGTCACGCGGGCTTTTGAAATTGAGCCGCTGGCACCATTTTGAAGGAAGTCCAAATTGATCAATATTTTGAGACGCATTCAAGGACGATTCTTTCACGGTGAATGGAGGACCTTTTTTGCTGAAATTCTTGGAATTTTACTTTCAAAATAAAGCACAGCTCTCTCTCTCTAATTAGTTCCTGTCGGTAAAAGTCGTTGCAATGTGCAAATCGCTCCCCACAATATAAATATTCTACAAAATTATCCTTTGTTCAAGAGAACTTTAACCTGTTTTCAGACTTTTAAACAGCTTCAACGAATTTTGAGTGCCAGCTCAGTCGCATTTATCTTCCGGTGTAATGGAGTTCGCGGTCCCTGAACCCCATGCCAGGTCTCATCTTGAGGGCAATGGTGCTGGATCTGCTGTCCATTATGAGTTAATTCTCCACCCAACAGCAAGGAAATGTTCATCCACGTACTCTTTTCAGGAACAGAATCCGGTTTCCATAAAAACGGAGACTGAAAAACCTACTGCACATGTGACAACCATTCTTCGTTCCGAACTGCCATCAATCCAAGGGCTACAGGTTTTTCCTGAATCATCCCAATCACTGAAAAAAATTGGTAAGACTATTCTATTTTTGTTTTGGTTTCTACTACTAGCTTGATCCCCACTTTACACTTGTTTTAACGTTGCCTTTGAACTGGCATTAAATGCAATTATTTATTTATTTAAAAACTTCCCCAAGTGTAACAACTAAATTGGTTAATAGTAAATTCGTCGGCTTATGAAAACAACCTGACAAAGCTAACTTCATTACATGGAATTAAACGTGAACCTGTGGAAATAGTGCTCACTGTCCGAACGAGATACATTGTGATCTGACCTTAAGGACATCTTAGAATCCGCTATCAAGAACATATCTCCAGGTTCCGTGAAAAGAAGAACGCTAAAGGCACCCCTACCAACCACCCGATAGAACCATACATTCAATAATCTGGTAAAAAGTAGAAGAATACGGAGACAGGTTAGCTGCTTTTAATTTTACGGACTTGGCCCGGGTTAGATTTTACTGTGCGACCAGTATTTTACGACGGCTTTGGGGTCACAGAGAAAGATTCGGTCGGTAAAGGTTACTTAGGATCGGAATAAAGGTAAGGTTTAAAACTAAACCTAATCATACTCCTAACGCTTACACTAAACAGCCTACACATAAATCCCCTCGGCACTATTAGCCTGAAAATTGACCCCACAAGGGTAGTTAAACACCATTGGAGGAACATTATCAAGCGGCCTTTCAGCTCATTACGCATCACAGTAAATCCGATGCTCTTGAATCTCCCATGAAACACTAAACGCCATACATTGTAAGACTGCCAACTGTCCATACAGGCAAGACTTGCGAACAAGCAGGCGTATAGGTGGGATGACTGAGTAGTGGTAGACTGAAGGCAGGGCGCAAAGGCTCGTCTATCCTATCTGCCTACCTCAGCTCCATGAAAATATACAATGTTGTGAGTGGTCCGCTTAGACGGGTTGTATGACTCGGTCAGTCATCTGTGCCTATTTCCAAATTCAGATGACTGACCAAGTCGAGCAGACGATTTATGCCTGGGAGAGGGGAGACTAAGATCGACTATGGGCACTGCGTCCCTACGACACCCAGTGCATATTCCTCACGGAAAACAAGGTGATGCAATTCTAAAATATCACAGTACTAAAAGCCATGGCTTTGATGTCTATCAACTGACTGCATAACTTGATCCTCCGACTCGTATTGACGAGTCAGGCCGCAATGCTTCCTGCGTACGGGGACCTCTATGGCACACCCGCCAAGATGGGATCAAAGCCCTGTTTTTCTTGTTTATGTTAAGACCCGGTTACCTGAACACGGACCAAGCGTGTGTGGCACGCGTAGACGGGCTGCTTGTTTTTGTTAGGGACTGCGCCAGAGCCGCCTTTGGTTTTCTGGACATCTGACTCAGTTGGGCGAGGTATCAGAGTGCAGTAGACGCTACGCAAGTATACTATCACTATTAACAAATTCACGCTTAAATCGCTACCCCATGCACCCACTTTATTGTGGGGCACAGTGAAAATCGTCATTCACGACGAGCGAACTACAATGGTTAGCAAGGTGTTCTTAAAATTGCTTCATATCCATTCTTCTACTCATTTGCAACTGCTATTAAGTACAGCAAGGCAAAATTTGACGAACGTGCCAGCACTCCCTCTACACAGGGTTACTTTGCACGGAATAAGCGTGCATGCACGCACTCGAAAGAATTCGAGCGGAACTCAGACCTAAATATAATTGAGGACCTATTTTTCAAAGAGGGGAGGTGGCACGAGCTAACTTCAGTCGGAAAAAGAAAACAAACGAAGATAGCAAGCAAGCAGCCGGTTGCACTTTACCCACAAACAACGAGCGGCCAGAAGAAACAATAGAGTCGGAGGAAAAGCGGGCACGGTTTACCTGAACGTACCTGTTTTAATGATGGGTAAAACCTGGGTTAAAAAAGCCGTAAAACAGTGGGTTTGAAAGGCTTATATTTTGTTAAGAAATACTAAAACGGCACTCAAACACGTGGAGTGCAAAATTGCGAAAAAAGACAAGTGAATCACCGACCGGAGGAAAGTATGGACTGTCCGAAGAACCGGCGTAAGTCCACTTTTCGCGTATTTGGTACATAGCGAATAGTGACAGAGACGCGGGTTTCACGGGTAAGAGACTGAGGAAGAGGAGAGCTCTGAAAATTTAAAATACGCTTTTTAAGATCCCGCTCTTCCTCGACATTCTCTTCCTCTGACAGATTAGACACTGGTGTCGTCGCAGAGTCACCTGCAGCGTCAGTGGAGAAAACATCTGATTTGCGTTCCTCGATGCCGTGCAAGTAGTGCGTGTACAACAGGTTACTGACCAGGTTCAGACTGCGAGGCATTAGGAGGGCGGAGCCCACATACCGATCGGACAGCGCAGCACTCTACAGAAAATGTAAAACTACAATTGAGTGGAATCAGGGGACTAAATGTCAGAAATATGTCAAGACGCCATGGATGGAAGACGTCTGAAGAGCCACTGAACGACAAATAATAATGCCGATTTCACAACTCATTTCAAACGTAGGGTGATGTTTGGCAGCAGGTGATCCCATTTTGCCTCGAAAATGTAGTACTACAGATCATGCAGACGGTCACTTGTGACTGGCAGTCAACAAAAGAAAAGTGTCGCCATGAAAGATTGAGACACCGGAACGGTCGTTTATGGGCTATTAGGCACAATCAACCAGTGATATTTTAACACTGAGGGGTGGCGTACAGAGGTTGAGACCCAAAATGGTTGCTTGCCGAGCAAGGTCCGTACCAATGCACTACCACCTTGTTCCGTGTCTGCTAATATTGGAATACTCAGTCACTATTAGTCCCAACGTATACTGGCCAGCAGCTCGGAAAGCCTAACGGCAAACGACTTTCATTTGCCATGTTTTTCACACAGAAAGGATTACTTAGGTGAGGCTTTAAATACTGATTGGCAAAGAACATAACAAAAATTCAGTTATTCCATGACGGCACATTGACGTCCGATCGATTGACGTCCCACAATCGAGAAGAAACCACTGTATCACTCCAGCATTTTCAAAGGCAAAAAAGCTACGCGCTGCACGGAGGTGGGCATCATTGCTGCGGCAGCCCATCTTTCACAAGCGAAACTCCCTAGTTCGAGGAAGACTAGACATGATGAGGGTTAGATCACTGGTACAGGAATTTTATTCTCCTGACAAGGAAAGTAAGACGAATAAAGAGTGCAGTATGCATATGAAACACATACTATCAAATCATACATATAATAAGTGACAATTTTGGCATTCATGGCAGGTGTCAGTAAGTTGAGTGATGATGGCTTGGTCTTTCCCAGCCGGGTAACCAATTGCTGCGACTCACAATCACTGTCTCTAGAGGCAGTGTTCATGCACGTATATGTTGCGGCTGCTGCGAAAGCAATTATGCCGAAAAACGGGGACGTTGACACTTTGACTACGATAGTAAAATCGGGCTGTATATGCCCCATTGTTTCTCCACCTACCCTCATAGGCTTGGTGTCATTACAGTTTTGTAGACCGGAAAATTGCTCTAGACGCGGATAACCGAACACGCAACAGGCGTGCGAAGGAAGCCGTTTATCAAGTCGCGGCTCACTAGACGGGACCAATCCCCAGCCGTTAGCTCGACGAGGAAGAAATCCTCACGAAAGAAGACAATAGGTGCAACGATCTCCCCACTTTGCTAACATCGCCGTGACTTCAACACCAAAGCACTGGATGGCGTAAGCGCAGCGAGCATCTTCAATTAAAAATCCATAAAGGTTCATCTCCTCCGAGGCTAAAATGCACACCCCTCCAGTCTGTGTAGTATCACAAGACCCTCCTTCCCGAAGGAGATCATGCTAGTAGCACTGAGACTGCGGAACAAGGCACGCGTAGTAAACGGCGTCTCAGTTTGGGTCTACAAATAGAACGTCGATAATAGCTTTTTGGCTTACATGGTACAAGTAAAATACCTTTACGCAGCATGAAGAAACTGCAGATATGGGACTATAAGAAAACTTACGAGAAGATCGCGTATACTCACACTATTCGAGCGATTTTAAACTGAAAGGCTCTACCCAGGCATGCACTTTCAGTGTGGTAATTTGTATCACCGCATCACTTAAGCACCTCCTGCTCTACTGAAGTTTTCAAGCTGCATCCCTGCCCAGGAGAAGGCACCTCTCGTGATTGGTGCCTGTCAATTTGAAGAAGTAGACGAGGTTGCTGCCGAATGGAAGAGAAAGGATGCCCCTGTCTCCCAAATCGATGTTGCTCGTCGGGTTTTCTTAAGCCTTATGGACCTGACGTGATATTTCTATCACTACGAATATTCGCGCGTACTGCACATCCGTCCCATCTGTTCTTCTCTATGGTTGTGAATTGTAGACGGTGAGCGTGAAAGATGAGCTGAAACTGGACGTATTTGACCACCACTGCTTGAGGATCATCCTTCGAGTGAAGAACACCAACTTCGTCGCAAATGAGACAGGCCGCAATCGCTGCGAAAACATCGCAAAGATATCCCAGGAAGATGACTAAGGTGGTTTGAGTAAGTTTTTCGTACTTAAACTTACGATCTTAGTGTTCCTGCCTTCAATCCGGCCCCAATTTGAGGCGTCGAAGAGGGGGTCAGCTCAAAACCTGTCAAAAAAGTTCGTCTGGACATGAAAGTTGCCCGTGGACCTTCGGTATTTGGCCTCCGTTGTTGGCGAAGATAATGGATTGAAATGTCCACGTCTGCTGCCGCAGATAGTCACGCGTGGAGAGGCACAATCCCCAACGTCGTCGACGCCGGCTATGTCAAGCATCATCGCTTCTCTTTGAAGGCTGGTACATTTGGAGTAAGGACCCTGCCACGTGTCGTACGTATAGAGGGACCGGCGAGCTTTGTCAACCACTGTGTCTCACCTTCGGAGCGAGGTGGGTGAGAGAGGAGCGGGTTTAATGGATGGTGCGCGCAATTCACCGGTGTTGCGCCTACTCCGTCATTTGCACCGGTTGACCTCATGTTCATCATGCTTAAACAGCAAGTTCCCATCTCCCTTGACAACGAAAACGCTGCAGTATGTGGCGTTTTAAAGACTTGGCGAACACATGTACCTCTCAGTATTCCAACAAGGCACAGAATCCTGGCTCTGGCTAACATTTTCGGACAGAAAGCGAAGATCAACAAGCATGTTTACTGGACTTTATGAATGCAAGGAAGGAAAATTCCTTCCCCAAGGCATTTACCACATCAACTGCAGATCACGTGAAAAAAGACAACGACCCATGCAAGACATGCAGAATATTCTCATGAGACTAAAAAAAACTGTAAGACGACCAATGTTTTGCACATAATAATCTGAATTCGATTACCCTTCAAAAACAAAAACATGGGCTCATTTCTTCGTAAAAATGGGAACATGCAGCAAAAGTTAATAACAGCAAAATCAGCAGGGGAATCTTCATGGCATAGAAGGACAACGAAACTAAGGGGGTTGTTCATTCACCAATTTAGACCACCATTTTTGTTCGGAGGCAGTGAGGGACACCTCACAAACCTCGTCCATCACGGGGACAGTCAGCTGACACGGTGAATCTTTAGAGACAAGGCTGGCTTACTAGTGAGGAAGTAGAGTTCATGTCCGAGTCAAGTTGACTGAAGATGAGTTCGATCTTGCAGTGGCTGATGCAGTGACAGTCCAGTCTACGCGCGCCACACACGCGCCGGTTAGTTTTAGCGAAATCGACACAAGATAAACGAGCCCATTCCACGGTCACCATAACAGCCTACCACTAAGAGGTTAGCAAAGAATTGTCCACAAATATAGTAGGTTATTAAGAAAAAAATTAAGTAATTTCGCTTGATGACTCTACTTCCTTCGAAGTCACTTCAAAATGAAATTTCCAGTTACTCGTGGTTAGAATAGATATACTTTTAGGGGCAATTGGAATGTCATATGCATTAAATCTAGGTTTATTTTTACGTCAACTATGAATACTTTGGCATCGAGGAGAAAGGTGAATGATAGTTCAACTACTTTGGATTATTGGTGTTTATTACCTGCCTGCTGCTTAAGCAGAATCTGAAATCTATCGTGACCTAGAAAAGTGCAAACGAAATTTTAACTGAAAGTTGGACAGTATTCATTCAGGCCCGATGGAGTATGCTTTGGTGAATGAGTGCTTACCGACCGGTTACGGGAATCACTCGTTCAGTTCTGCTCTGGCGCTCAATCTCGAGCCCCGCCAACAGATGCACAGCTGGCTGATGACTTAATAAAACAGAAATGGTCATTTCAGTCTCCATTGTCCGTGTTGGAGTATGCTTTCTTAGCGGCACAATAAAAGCATAGGAACATGCAGACGAAAAGAAATCCGATTAACCAACCTGCTCTCCTTTTATTGGATTATAGAAGTCCAGGACGCTGTGGCCGCCAAGATTCACTGTCGTGACAACGGGGTAGTACAAGGAACCATCGTGGTGCGGCTAAATCATGGCTAGTAAGATCAGAAAACAGAATGCGCCAGACATACCATTATGCCCTGACCAGGTTTGTATTCATTGATAAGCACATGATTGGCTCTATAGGGTCCAAAGACACCCAAGTCAGATACTCGGTCCATCAGTGAGTGCAACCACTAAGTAATGAGGGAGGGGACAATAAGTTGGTCTGTGACGGGAAAAAATTACCTTTGGAATTTCTTCGGCAATCATACCCTTGACGTGTGGCGTTCCTCCCCAAATCTGCAGTCGCCTATTGCCGAGGCGTTGCCAACAGCACTCAGGAACTGAGTAGATGTTGCGTAAGAGGTCAGCTTCCGTGTAGGCATCAATAAAGTCCGGTATATACACGAAGGTCTCTGGAGCATTTCGGCACAACGTACGGCCTGACAGATTCTGGCCATGGGATTTCGTCACCAAAGCCTATCGGGCATGAAAAGGAGGAAGCAATGAGTTTTGGCAGGAGAATGGGCGACAGAAGGCAACATGGAATATCGGAGGGTCAAGAGCGATCGCTGTGGATCAAAACTCGCGCCATACTAGGGTGATAACTGGCACTGATGATGACGATTATGTTTACTGGTATGCAGGCTAATCCGCTTAATTGTCATAAGAACTCTCGATGAAAAAAATCAATCACAGCGGCAGAGATAACAAATTAGGCATCCGTCAGTTGCCATGGTGGGATACAAACATATGAAGCAGTGGGAATATTAGGCAAAGTCGTTCACACACACTTTGAAACCCGGATGGGTTGGGTTTAATTCTTCAGTCAAGCACAGTTTGAAAGCATGACATTGGTAAATCCCTTAGCATCAACGTTGATGGGGCCTATGCCACAGCAGTTATCAAACCGTGTTTTATTTCCTTTCCAAAGGACAGGCAGCAAGATGCATGGGCCCAGAAGGGACACCATCTCCCCACGCTTGCTCAATCGCCACATGGAGCCAGGACGACAGAGTCAACGTGAAACTTGTAGATTTCTGTGAAAATACCGTCCTCTCCAGGAGTCTTGCTATTGTGCAGCCTGCATATTGCATCGATGATTTCTCCCTGATAGAGGAGGGCCCCATGACAGTGAAGTCGTCGAAGAATAAAACGCAGATGTAGGTAGCGATGGCGTGACAGTTTTGTTATCGACGTTGAGGTGATTGAAGCGCCTACACCAGAGCTCAGCCCTCCCAATTGTTGGTAAACACCGCTATACACAACGCAAACGGAGTCAGTACAGTTTGGTGCAATCTTCGAAGCTCATCGACGTTTGAGGCCTGCTCCGTTAAGGTAAATATTTCCACCCAATAATTTTTGAGGTCATCTCCGACCAAAGTTGTCGTCCTCCTCCGAAACTACCGAAACTCATGATCTCAGCACGACCTAACTCAAGGGCTCAGTCACTGTGACACCGCCGGAGAAATTCACGAAGTTTACAAATTGTATCGTATACAAGTGACTTCAGGGATGACTATTTACTCTTCCAATCTTCTTTGGGTCGGGGTGCAGGACAAAAGCGGATTTCTGTCAGCTGCGCTACGTTGTCATAGTTTTAGCGACATAAAAGCATCTTGGATTTGAAAAAAACAGAGTTTTAAAGAGGCTAACCTTTTCGGGCTAGGCAAACGAAAATATAGTGCAACCTAGAAGCGGTATCAGTTTTGTTCACGTGCATCAATCCGCTACCGTGAACCCAACTGCGGAACCTTGAACTATCGAGAATGCAGTGCATTTAACTTGCTGTACGGTCACCGTTTGATGTTTGTAACCATGCATTACCGACAACCGACCAGTTTTGACCTGAATATTTCAGCTCTAATATCGCATCGAGAGACAGGCCCAAGGTGATCCTTTGAGGGGCGGCATGGATTATTTCCTGAGTGCAGTCAGCAAATCCCAACGGAAAGGTTTATTTAGCACATAAGTCAATAGCTGGCGGTGGTGCGTACACAGAGATGTTCGTTAAATGATTCAATCGGACGTAAGCCAGTCGGTCACTGACTGGTTCCCACACAGACAGTGCATTGTTAGCTGTTGAGGGAGCACTAGTCACACTATGCCTACCAGAATATTCGCGTGTGCTACTGTGGTATATAGTGAAGTGGGCGTCAACTCCCGGAAATTTCATTCCCTGGTAGCCTGAGTAAGGGGATCGAATTTCAGTCAGACAGCAATTCAGGTTGCACTGATGAAGGCTGTGAGTCGTCAGATTGGGTACCAGGGCCCTGGAATATTCGCACATTCTGTTATCCAGTGTCGAGAGTCTGTTCGTGAGTGATCAGCCCAGGTCGCATATTATTTGCCCAAACCACTCGACCAGGGCTGCATAGAGCGTTGGTTCCAGTGGACTGAATCTTAAGACCGAATTTTTAGTATTTCATTTCAGTACACCGCGTGGAAAATCCAGATAAAATGCTAAGCAGAATTCAGCAAGACATCGGCAAATGTTTGGTGCAGAAAAGAGCAAATTTTTAGGAATACTGGTGAACAGGTATGCATGGTGGAGAATTAACCATGCAGAAAACGTAAGCATGCCATTAACGAAATTAATGGGATTCCGGTAATCCGCAGGAAATTTATCGCCCACCGACACTGTCAGCGGTGTGAGAAATAAACATGAACTTACAGACTATCAATGGTCGAGTACTACGGTTAGTGGAAAGCCACAAGTAATAGCTTGCGTGCACAATCATCTAGTTAATTAATTTCCAGGGATTCGTTCGCTTAACTACCCGCCTATATAGTCTGTAAGTCTAGTGGTAACAAAGCAGCGGTAGTACACATTAAACGCATGGCTGCTAGATAACAACCTCAGCAGTAAGCTGATAGGTTGGAAAATTTTCAGGTTAAGTTAAGCAATCCTTATTTTATCCCTCCATGGTCAAAACGCCGATGACTTCATCAAGCTTACTGGCTGAATATAGCTGATGAGTGATGATTAATTTCCTTTTTAATTCATGGTAATGAACTGCTATAGTTTTGCACAATAACCAGGACATTATTGTCGTCCAACGCCCTGCCAGGATCCCAATACGGAATTTACACTTGTATCATATTTTCCCTATTAATTTACAAAAACCAACAAAACGACTATATTAGTTCTTGTGTTGACGAGGGGGTTGCTGAACTGCAAGAATTTTAAGGCTTAAAAGGACCGTAGCTTAGGTATTGGAGTAAAAATAACTGAATATTACAGTTATATTAACGTTTTTGCAGTATCGTGGCATGATGACATTAACAACTGGCCAGATTTGAATGAAAGTCATCATACGCATCGACATGTCAACAAAGCTTTGCGACCAGCCAATTCCCTGATATCATAGGCGGAGCGTTATCGCGTCAGTACGATGATGAGCAGTACTCTGAGCCAGCCACCCCCGTTTGAGTGTATCGCAACGATACTTGTGCGGCTGCGGGTAAAATTGCACTTCGCTCCACACCACTAGTCGGATATTTCCCATTCCAGAGCATTTCGTACATAAAGAGCCCATTCAGTGGGCGCGCGCGACCTGAGCGTGCATGAGTGCGAAATATAGTCCGTTTGGACGTTTACGACACCGCACAGCCACGTTTCGCGAGAAAAATGTTATCAAGCCCTGATAGCCAGGAAGACCGATTCTAGTCCTCCAATCGTTACTGGAAGTTGACTGGTTGCCAGTATCCCCCGGCGATCGCGTGACTTGGGGACAAATGATTGCACGGATCCTTATTGGCAAATCGATTAGAGGGCGAGGCTGATTTTGCGCGCGCACTCTCTCAAGCCCTTTCCTGATCTGCCACGCAGATGCGCGCACGCATAACTTCTTTGATGTTACCCTTCCACTTGACTGTACACTTACCCTTGATGAATGGAGGCGAATGTTCGCATTACCGGTGCATGTATAAGTGAAGAAGTAGGTTATTCGTTCATCGGAATTATGGCTTTATTCGTCTGAGCTTTCGAACTCTTACTGGAGATAAAACGGCAACATAAACGAGTAACATGGGGGACAGGGGTCAATCAGACACCAGTGATGGCGGTCCGGAGGTGACGACGCAGGGCCCTGCATGCCGGCACCAGATCTATAAATCGATTGACCGAGTTCCCATCGGAGGCTCCGGCTTCAATCAATTCTCGGCTTGTCTTGCATCTGGCGTGGGCGATTATCTTCGTGGCTACGAAGTTAAACTCGTGACCGGTTTCGTAGGTGTGGAAAGCCACTTGCGATAAACCGTCACCCCGTCTCACAGCAAGCCAATGCTCATGTATGCGCGATCCAAGTATACGTCCAGTCTGTCCTGTGTAGTTACGGGAACAGTTTTGGCCAGGATGCGATATACTACCTCCGACTGCTCATTAGGATTTAATTTGTCCGTGATTCTCATGACCTTACTGTGCGTGATAACTCGGGGTTGGTGTGCAATTCCGACACTAAATACCGCAACAATGCGTTCGGTCGCTTTTTGACACGTCCTTGATGTATGGCATCGCGTGTCATACCGTAGGATTTGGTTCTGGTTGGGTCCTCCGGGGGGCGAACATCTAGGCATCGGCTTATGAACACCTTCTGATAGCCGTTCGGCATAAACTGGTCGCTGAGGTAACGGGCCTCACGTGCTTTTTCTACCGGGTTGCTGCAATGAGTCTGGATGCATTTGAACAGTGTTTTACCATAAATTCGTTTGTGAGCAACCGGATGGCTACTGTGAAAATTGAGAAGCTGAGTGGTATCCATCGTTTTCGCGTAGACAGCCGTTTCTATTTCGCCGTTGGGACTTCGCCTGAAGAGTATAGCAAGGAATGGGAGCTGCTACTCTTCTTCTTCTGTATATGTGGGAAGATCGAGTTAAGATGATCATGGAAATGCTGCAGCATGTTTCTCTTGACGATAAAAAATGTGTCGTCTACGTAACGGTGCCAAAAGATAGGCTGTTGTTGGGTGAAAACGATCTTTTTCAACTCTTGTAGCACCAATTCTGCCACTAAACCGGAGATTGGAGAGCCCATTAGAGTTCTCTTGATCAGCTCATAGGTTTCTCCGGCAAAGGTGGAGGTATTTTGACAAAACTCGAACAGCTTCATGAGGTGTTCTATTTTGAGAGAACCATGGGCTTCGCCGTATGACTTCTTATATTTCCTGCGCAAGACTTATTGTGCTAAACTCGGCGGGATGGATGGATGGAGGATTGGCACCTGCCCCCTATAAATGTTACTCGTTTAGGTTGCCGTTTTATCTCTGACGATGAATTCCAGTAAGAGTTCAAAAGCTCAGACGAATAAAGCCATGATTCCGGTGAACGAACAACCTTTTTCTTCTTCACTTATCATTAATAACTGCTTTTCTATTATTTGGAGACAAACATACAAGTGAACATTTAGGAGATGTGCTGATTGTGCCGTTCAAGAAGTTTAGCACCAAATTTCCGATAATATGAAGGAACTGTATTTGTATTACTCATCGTCCTCGTTTTTGGACTTTCTTTTCTGTCTGTTCATCGGCCGAAAACGAAAATTTCTCGTTCGACGAAGAGATGAGATTGTTCGATGTGACATGGGGTTTTCGATGCATCGAACATTGGGCCCAAGGTATCTCCAAGAGCTCTTCCAACTGAAGAAGAGCCGAGCGTAACAGAAGCTCTGCGTTCGTGGGCAATACGATTGCACATACCCGTCTTCTCAAGATACTTAGACTGCTGACCTCAGACTTGCCCTCGGATAGTCGAACGTTGCTAGGTGGGACAAGCAATGCGTCAGCGGTAGTGGCCAGTGGGCAGTGTTTGCAGCCTGGAATGCAAGCGGATTGTATAAATTATCCGATTTTGAGTCTGCCATTGCCAGGCGACTAAAACGATCACTTGATAGCCATTGTCAGAGGCTTCAAAAACAAATTGGACATCCAGCAGACGGTAAATCAATATAAAATTTGTTAAAATACTGTTTGCTTGCAAACAACAATGCTGGATCATCGTCGGTTAACCTACCGCCTTCAACACACTGACGACGGAGGAAAAAGAAACCGCACAACTTTGTACATATTCCTTTGAATTTATAAATAAATTATTCTGTAAAGAATGTCTTCACCAAGTCTTATACTTAAAAATACAGGTGCAAGGGGCATTATAAGCGTAGTAGGTTAGTAAAAGGCACCAACCCGAAGGCGTAGGTACCATTTTCGCCGGTTGCCGAATATCTCGATAAATCGATATCTAATAGATATATATAAAGCGGCCAAAATAGATATACATATCTCGATAAATAGATATCTAATAGACATCTAGTAGATATTGCTTGCTATTAGGGGAGTACGTCCATTTAATACTAGCAAAGCAGTTAACTGGGTAGTTTCGTGTCTCTTCCTAGGAGGTAGTAGCGATTAGGCCAAGAAAAACAAGACCTCCGAAAATAAAATATCGTTTGAGCACGGTAAAAATCAAAAATACGGCTTATATAATCAGAGGCATGAAAATAAACAGCCAAATAACGAACCCATGCGAAAGAATTCGAAACTACGACCCACACTACGAACACACGCAAATAACTTGAACTGAAAATACACAGCCTCTACACTACATAATAAAGTAAAGAAACATGAATAAACAAAGATATTTGCCATCAACGAACAAGTGAAATATGAGTCAGAAAAGTAGGTCGTACTCTCACAGACCTAAAAAAGGCATAATTTTAACGATGACCTATGGTAAAATGCTCACGTGTTTGGCATTTAAAAAATTAGAAAGGGAACGTCCCCTACCAGCACCAGCCCCGCCTAGCCCCCTCTGGCCCAGGGGGCCAGGCGGGGCTATAAAGGGGCAAGGTGAAGCCAACTGGCGGGGCCAGACGGGGCAAATTGGACGGTGTGGCCCCCTCTTGCCCCCTCACTGGAAAAATTTGCGCAGCGGGACCCCACGATTTTCTCGCATTAGCAGCCCCTTTTCCTTTATACCGTACGCCCAGCGCCCATAACCTTCCCCATCCTAATCGGCCACTACTTATATACCCATAATTATTGTTCTATTAACGGCCCAATTTTAAACAATTAATATGGCTTACTTTTGGATTCATTCACGCCATTACTGCGAAGTACCAACTCACTCATGAAATAGGATATGTGGAGATGAAATTTGCAAAGTAGTTTATTATAAAAAAATAAATAAAACTGTACATGCGTTGGATAAACTTGTCAATGTTGATCCCCATGGTTGGCGTTATCCGGTGGTGGTTCCTACAAAATAAGAAATATGTTGGTAATCGTGGGGAACATTATGAAAAGAGTTATAAATAACAAAGTAAGGATTAAAATGAATATCACTACAAAATAAGAAATATGTTGGTTACCGTGGGGAACATTATGAAAAAGAGTTATAAATAACAAAGTAAGGATTAAAAATAAATATCACTACAAAAATAAGAAATATGTTGGTGTAAGGACATTGAGATACTTACCATGTTTTCGGAAGTAGACTGCGTTGTGCAATTTGGACCACTGTTGAGACATTCCGGAAGCTGAATAAGTATGCTGGATCAATTCAATGGAGTAGTTTTACCTTCTCAGTTGCCTTCGGCGGCGTTTCTCCTACCGTACCTGTCTCTGGCCCCATGGAATAAGTCAATTGCTGTTTTTGAATAACTTCGGCAGAACAGTTATTGAAGGTGGTATGTCGCTTTAGGGCCTCTGCAAACCTTAGAAAACGTTATGACCTACCAGTAAACCACGTCCAAGGCCCATGTGGACATAGCTGCCGTTCTTCAGGTCCTTGTTAATGCAAGTGCGTGGAGTACGCAATAAAGTTCTTGGGTCCTTCGGAACCTCTGGATGGTAAGGACGGAGCCTGTCCAACAGAGCTTTAACCGTTGCAAGTGGCATGTTGGTCTTCAGGCAGACGTCCTGCAAATCAGCTACAAAACATCTGCCTTGTAACTTGCTTGTCTGTTCCGTTACCCCTATTGATTCTGCATTCCAACTCAAAATAATATTGCCTGAAAACCTACCATTTGAAACCTCAGGAAATATTTCAGGCATTTGTGGCTCCGGTGAGGGGTTTAAATTCGACGACGACGACGACGGCGAAGGACAGTCTGCTTCTTCGGTTGCGGCATAATACGCCTGCATTGCACGCAATACCCGCATATGCACGGTGCTCCTCTTGATTCCGTAATATTTTCGCTTCATGGTTTCTTTCCATGGACAACAGAACACAATACGTAAATGATATGAGAAATGAGTAAATGATATAAGAAATGAAATTTAAAAGGCAAAAGGTAGCAAATTATCTTAAAAACATCTCCAGACCTCTTGATTACGTACGTTAGTATCAGCAAAATTTGAGAAGAACCGGTTAGTGGTAGAAGTCACACGGCAGGCCAGCACGCGCTTAGTAGAAAAATGGCGACTAAATGGCTGACTTAAACAAACCATCCAAAATCAGTTCATCAAAGTACTCTTTAATTAGGCTTAAACAGTATATTATCTAATAAATATTTCCTATATTGGTTTAAATTAAAAAATTAACATATCTTCCAGTCTTTACAAGAAGCCAAATCATATTTTACAAATGGCCTGAAAGTCGATTGTGATTGGCCCCTTTCTGGTCCCGTCTAGCCCCGTCTGGCCCCCTCTCAGCCCCCTCTACTGACGGGGCCATGTGCTGGTAGGGTGCTTTGCGACCAATAAGTCAATCTTAAAACTCACGCAGAAAGGCTCGGCACACACTTTGCAGATAAATGACCTCCAAATGACTGACTTCAACAATACATCCATAATCAGTTCATCACGGCCCCTACAAACTACGCTTAAACACTATTCTATCTAGTAAATATTGCCTATTTGAGTTTAAATTTAAACACTAATACCTTCTCGATTATTTGCAACAAACCTGACAATATAGTAAATATGGCTTTAAAAGTCGACGGGGCCAGGCCCCTTCTTGTCCCCTCTTTTGAAGGGGCCATAGGCTGGTAGGAGTAACGCAACTTTAAAAAATTACGCAGCTATTCCACAGTTAATAATCAACTTCAAGCACTTTTTAAAGAGGTACATTATTACAGAAAGTTTCTTAATTAATCTTGATCAGATTAATTGCGAACTTTTGTTTTGGACATTCGTTTTTGTCTGCAATTGAATTTATAGAAGGCCACCCGGCACTCGCCACCTCCACTCATGTCCCCAGTGATGACAACCCACCTATCCCGTGATTGAACGCATCCCAGCGACCCACATTGTACATATAAAGAGGACAATTAACTATTTTTTGTACATATATTATTTTTGCACGATTTATAATGTACATTTTTATAATTTCCTATCAAATATGTGTTAACGTTTTCTTTACACATTTCGGGGAATGGTAAAAGTCGACTATAGACGCGTATACGCGAGCTACATAGCATGGGAAATGATGGTTGCGTAGTAGGCGGACGCAGTTAAGTAATTCGATTGGGCGTGCCGTATATATTCGTTTTGAATGGGGGGTTGCGCAGACAGTAGTGGAACCTATTTCGCCTATGTCAACGTATCTCGACATTTCGATACAAGACTTATATCAACACAGAGGATAAATTCGATATCCAGTGGAAAAACGTATCTCGACATGTTGATATCCTTGCGATATATGTCGGATATAGGGAATATGTTTCACTGTTTGGGTGGATCTAAAAATATGACTCAATGGCCATCTGCAGCAAAACGAACATCTAAACTCTTGCCTATTCGGTTAATACTTTTTGAAACTATCTTATTTTGAAGGTTTTAATGAACACATAGGACAGAATCCAAATTTACGGCTTAGGGATTTAAAACACTGAAAATCGTGAAATTTTCATCGGCACTTCGAAGACGAACTGACACTACATAAAGTAAATATTAAAAAATACCAATAAATAAATTTATCGCATAGAAAGTTCTCTTAATATACACAAAATGGTATGTTTATGATACTAAGCAATAATTCTATTTAAATGTATATGTCGCAGTAACCGCGATTAATCGCGTTTTGGACATAGGCCGCTTTTTTAAAAAGTTGGTATTTATAAAGGAAGAAATATTTCTTTTCATATTTCCTTCAGGTTTCGCATTCCTATTGAGTTTTTTATTAGTATTTCAAAGATTTTGAACTTGCGTTTGTGCCGGTTTGCGAGTATTTATTAATATTTAGTAAATTTCTGCACTGCATGTGATATGGCCGTATTGACTGACGCGTCCTTAAGCCGCACACGAATGCGTACCAGCCATCCCCAACCCCAGGTGTTGCATCACCGGATGATTGAACCCACAACCTTTTGGGTAGAAGTCCGATGCTTTAAACCCTTGTTACTGCTGAGATCATGCCAGATCTAGCCAGCCTCGATGATGTCAGGTACTTTACCTCTCCACGCGTGACGATTCGGGGCCGCAGGTCTGGACAGCTCAACCTATCCTTTTCTCCAACGACAGATGCCGTATGCTGCAGCTCGAAAAACCACCTCCATGTCTTGCCAAACCGTGTCGAGCCAGGTCTTGAGTTGACCCCGTCTTCGACGAGAACTGAACTCGTGAGGTGGACCACGTGTCCAAACCACCTCAGTCGTCTTTCTCGGGTTGCCCGAGATATCCTCGTGATGTTGTCACAGCGAGTGCGGATGGCCTCGTTTGAAACATAGTCGGTGTACTTCACTCTTGCCCCTACACGCGTTGTGTGGTAGATGCGTTGGACCAACAACAGGGGCAAAATCAGGGTGCAGTAGGCGTTATTTGCGATGCAGTCCCATAACAAATGCCGAACATGGGGGTGCACATGGGCACGCATAGATGCCGGCTCATGCCAAACCGCATTCTCCGATTCAGTGGGAGATTATTTATCTGCACCATACCCCGCCTCCGGTCTTCTTGATTATGTCTTAGCACCGAACACAGACGTGTAAGGGAAGAGAGAGTGCGGTAGATGCAGTGCAAGTCTACTATCAGCGGCGCCCAGGCGCAAATTCCATACCGTCAGAACCATGTATTACCCTTCTGGGAATCCAGTCAATGACGTAGTTTAACCAAAATGGGCGACCGGATGCAACCTTGTCAAACACCTGATCGGATATCGAAGGGCTGGGAGAGATCGTTATGGATGAGGACTATCGCAGTGGTAAAGTGATAGTAGGCCTTGATCATGGCAATGTTTTTGGTCGGAACATCATCTAGTTCCATTGTTCCCCACAGAGATTCACAATGGAAGGAATCGAATGCAGAGGCAAATTCAACAAAGCAGATGGCCATTGGTTGCTGGTAGCAATGAAGCAGTTCCAGAATGCTTTCACGCCCAGCTCAGAATCCAGCATGGTTTGGCCTCGTTCTAGAGCCACCTACAGACTAAACTCTCTGAGAAGGACAATATTGAAGACTGCGGATAGAAGCGAACAGGCTAGTTTCAGGAAGCAGTTCAGAAGGAAAGTCGAACACTGTAACATGGTTTCTATTGGCCCGATGATTCAGATTCTGGAGTTGCCCACCGACCAGAAGAAACTATCAGACGCCAAATAATGAGACCGAAACACCCGCCTCCATGGCAAGAAACGTCTGAAGACGTTTACCAAATCTGGTGCAGTTGCAGACAAAGCAACTACGTCGGAGAAACTGAGAGGATACTCCGAACGCGAATGACCGAGCCCGCGGCAGTAGTGAGGTGGAAGAACACTAACTCTGAGGTTTTGACTCGTGCAATGAGGCTTGGTCACATCTTCGAGTTTTATGAGGGCGACATCTCGCCAAATGAGACAATCGCGTGAGCTGTGAACTGCTTGCGTCATGATTCTCTGGCCAGCAGTAGATTAAGAAGCGCAATAACCTCACGGCTCCATATTCTGTGTTGAGATTTTGCCTGGGCAAAACTGCTAGCCACATGGGTAGGATGTGGGTGACTAGCAGTCTCGCTGACAACGAGCCACATTGCTGAGTAATTGTTACGCCAGGAATCGACAGCAGCAATGAAATCATGGCAATTAACCGCTTGGATACGAACCAAAAGCAATCATTGCATCCATACGGTCCCCAGTGATGAAACACGAGGACTGCCAACGATAGTAGGCCTGTGATGGCCCAGTCACTGCGTTCTATAAATGCTGCGCACTTTGTGCCCCATTTACCCTTTTCTGCAATGGTATCTGATGCTGGGTTCGCGAGAGAAGCCTAAACGTCAGGTCAATAAATACCATGTTCAAATAATCGCCTCTTCTTCTGCTGAATAGTGAAGACCTTCACAGCAACGTCTATTATGCTTATGACGCGGTAAGTCTCATCCTCTTGTTTTATCTCCATTCTTAAAGACAGACACTAAGATGTCCGAACCACACTTACAGAACGGTTCGACACCATTTTCATAATGTCCATCCGAACGCGCAGCAAGGAGCGTTCCAAACGCCGATTCTGACTTACATAAGCATCACTGGTGAGTAGAACCTAGGATGCGAGAATCCGAGGTGCAAATTTGAGTTCATTCGCTTTTTCCAGCTACTAACTGAACTAAGGGCAATTCAACTTATCCCTACGGAGCTGAGCATTGACCAAACCAATAGATCTGAGATGCATATTTAGTACATTCCCTTAGAAATGTTTTTGAGGAAATGCTAGATTTTCTCATGAAAGGGGCAAATCTGCGAGTACCCATAGGGATCTAACGGTCAAGCCGAGAGATGGTGAATATCAACAGCAATCTTCTATCGCGATGGATATCGTTGTCTTATCAAAACTGGTGGCAAAATCCAAGCCAGTAACGCAGGTCCGGACAACAGGTGGCTTCACAGCATGTCAAGTAGCCGGAAAATGAATGGTCCTCAGCTAAAATTGTCCTCAATTTCATAATTCTACCACGTCAATGAGGCTTGACTTTGCACAATTTGACTATCTTATAAGGTCCTAGGGCATGCCATGATGACCGCTAAGTTTTGGAATTTGCCTTCTCGTGGAAACATCAGGTTAAAGACTGGGGACTTGGATCTTTAAGACTCAAATTACCATGCTTGTGCGAACTGACTGAGCAGCATATAGCTGCTCCAGCTCTTAACTAGGTAGATTGGAGATTGGCGGCTCCCAAACTCGCACTCGAGGGCACAGGGGTCGATTAATGTTTCAAGCAGGCACTGGAAACTGTGGCTGAGGTTATGTTTCAAGCGCCTGCTCTTAAGACAGTGGTGTCATCAAGGGTCACAGTTTGAGTGCATTCAAAATGAAGGTTGGATGCAGCATATACCGACGAAACTAGAGGTTGGTGTTATGCAGGACGCTTTGATGAATGCTACCACCTCAGACAACTGACCTATTCGGACGGTGGTCTGATTGTGGGGTGGGGAAGAGAGTGAGGTCGACAGCTCAGCGCATTTTCCTCACTATCAACAATCTGACAAGCTTGAAACTATCAAGATGCGCTAAAAGCCGTGGCTTGGAAGATCGGCAACTGACGGGATAACTCGGACCGCATGGTCAGTCCAGTGCGTGCGTTTGTGCGCAGTGGACGACTGGCGGACTGAGAGTCAGGCTGCAATGGCTTCTTCTTAATGTGGCCTTTATGGCCCTGCCCTTCAGATGAGATCCGAGCCGCCCCTCTCTTTTGTGTCGTTGTGTTCTTGTTTGGTGTTTGACCACAGTGCGTGAGCCTGTACCCTCTTCCATCTCCGGTCTTCTTGACTCATTGTTGACACCAGCTCCAGGTGGGGAATGTAACAGAGAGTGAGGTAGATGCATCACAAGTCTACTCACTATAATCCAGTGCGATTCACCGTCCCTGCACAGCATACGGTGGACATCGTCGAACATGACGGTCGAACTGATGTGTTAACGAAAACCCAACCCAAGTCCACTGTCTAAAAGTACCTTGGCACTAGAAATAATTGACCGATGACGTCACAGCTGCTCGTCTTCAAAGACTTAAATCGAGTGCAACTAGTCGCGGGTCAAATCACCATGAAATCCCTGCTAATCATGTTGGTGGTGGTGAAGCTGGTGGTTGTGGTGTTATAAGTAGGATAAGAAGATTTAGTAGCATTGATGATTCTGGGGGCTGCGGGATAATTCGTTTCAGTTGATAGATATAACAGGAGACTGCGTCAGCTTTTTCAGGAGTCAGTCTGTTCGCCCCTAGGGTGAGCTGAAAGTTGCTACCATACACTAGGGTGCCGAACTTTTGACAAAATTGGGGCCCTCAGCTCGCCTCAGGTTTGGAGACGCCTGGACTTTGACTGGGCAAAAGGTAAAACTAAGCTGTTCGTGAGGAATAACCTGCGACCTGTTAATCAAACGTCCAACGCTCTAACTATTGAGCCGCGGGCTATTTGTCTTGCCGTTTTAGATCGGGAATACTGAAATTCATTGATGAATGCTCATCTATCACTAACAGAATTCACTAGTCCCGTGCTGCCTCGGGACTCCCGCTCGAGTCCCTCCAGCATTACCGACCATGTTCATCTGCCTATGATACCTGCCACTGTATGGCTGCTGGCGGGGCTCGAGAGTGAGCCTCAAGGAAGAACGAAACGAGGGAGTTTCGTTAGCGATTGCTGCAGTTGTGTTCTTTAAAGGAAAACTGCAACTAAAAATCAACGCAGTTTTTGACTGGGTGTGATATTTCGATCGCCAATTTCACGCCGTCCAACATGCAATTACCACTGTGGACCATTCTGGGCCGTTATGTAAATGTTAGCTATGCGCTTGACTCTCGTTTGGACTTCCTGGGATTGTCGCGGAAGCTACACCAACTAATTTAGGCCTGCTACCAGATAACCAGACCCGAAACCCATGGCAACGCTAAGAAAGCTGTCAAGCTGCCATCCTTTCCCCCTCACCTCTTCTCCCTATACACTGACGATTTTTGATCACCAAATGACTGTCTGTATATAAAATACGTTGACGATATGATTGTTTACCATCCTCTTACAATCAGACGCGTCTACAGTCTCTAAAGGATGGCCTGGACCATAGCTCAGCATGGTCTTCAGTCTTCAACTTAACTATGAGAAATCTGTCCAATGTGTTGTTCGCCTGCGATCCTCTCCTAGTTCTGAATCCTCAGCTGTCCTTCTCAAAGAGGTATCCTCTTTCCAGTATGCACCTTGGCGTTACTTTGACATCCCATCATTCATTCTCCCTTTATATCGATACTCCTTTAACTAAATTTCTTTATTATGTCCATCGTTTACGTTCCTATCACACACCTCAATGGCGTGATTTTTTTCAGCTTTGTCTCAAAAAGGATTTGCTGGTTTTAAAAAGCATCCTTCGAATGCTCTCTTCTACTGCCGATGTTCTAAAGGATACGATAGTAAAACGACATTTCGCTGAGGATGTTACTCACCCCCTCCACCCCGAGCTCATTGCCCTGCAGTCTTCCCATCCCATGCGCCGAGGCTTTCGTCCTATCGCTTACCGTATTTCAAAGCTCTGTTTTGCCATTTTTAACAGGCTACCTTGCGTGTGAAGACTGAAATTCAGCAACTGGGAGTAGAACTGTCTGCCCCACTAACCGTCCATTTTAACCTTTTCATTCTTGCATAATCTGTTGACTTATCCTACTCTCTCAGTGAATGGAGTCATTTTTTGCTGAACATTTGGTATGATACTTCCAAAATAAAGCGTATTCCTTCTCCTCCTCAAGTCTGCCCGCTTTGCAGGTATCCTTAGTTCCATTTTGGATTAGGCTCCTCAGCCTGTACATTAAACAAAACCAGTGGCACAGTAGCTCATGATACGCGCCATTTGGGTGTTATGGCGGCAGCTCTTGCCCTTTTCAGGCAAGTTCATGTTATGCGTAAGTCAAGGACAATATCCAATGAAGCCGCACTTCGCACTGATTCGCGGACCAGATATTCACACCGAGGCACATTCTCAAATCTGGCCATAATTACCAAAAACCGGCGGCCGTCTGCTTTGTCAACGCGTTGGATTCCGCCCATAGTCAATCCTTAAGGCGGATAATGACACTAGAAAGTACACAGGCGAAAAACATTGCCTATTACCGCTCCACCACTGTGTGAGTTCTGGTCCATAACAAACTCTCCTCAGCGTTTAATATTCGGTCTGTCGTTCAACAGTCATACCCTATCGTCCATTCCAATAAAATACGCCTTTTACTATATTTTTAGGAAGACTACACGAATTTGGCGGCGATTAGTTCTCACCCAGACGCTGGTTGATTGATTCCGACTACGCTGAGGATATTACCTTGCCAGCTTCAGACTTCTCTGATCTAGTCTATGGCGTCAGAGGTCGGTTTATCCATAAACGCTGGGAAGACCAGCACGTTTTCAAGCTACATCTATGGCCAAGAAGAGGCATCTCTCAAAAATAATGGTTGGCTTCTCGCCAGGTTTTCTTAAAGCGTCGATAGATTCGACACGAGACCTTAATCGCCATGAAGATTCGTGTACTGTGCATCCTACCGGACTGTGCACTTAAGAGATGAGCGAACTAGAGGTATGTGGTCATTACTGTTTGAGAAGCATCCTTCGTGAGACAGTACGCACTCACTGCGACATCGCAAAGACACTCCAAGCCTATCAAAGACGACTGAACTGGGTTGGGCCCGTTCTTCGTCGTCCACCTTGAAAGCTCCGTGATACTGCCTTCGATCCGGTAACGCTACCCCCTTGGAGGCGTCGAAGAGGAGGGCAATTAAACACCTAGCTCGACACGGTTTGCAAAGACCTAAAAAAGTTTATTAAACCTTCGGTCGCTAGCTAGAGAATTGGTTGGGTTGCTCAGATCTGAGACCATGGGTAGTCGTGCACGGAGCGATGTGATTTGCCACAGCACTGAGGTAGGCTAGATCAAGCATCCGTAGGAACTACAAAATAAGATGAACGCAGTGGCAAGAAAACGGCGTACCCAGATAGGCAAGAAGGCAACCGAAATGTGCCTGAAAAACGAACATGGTCCCACACCATTTCACAACCGAAGGTACCTGCCCCAGCACGACATACGTATATCATGGGGTGAATAGTTCCTGTAAACGCATGACAAATGATATGAACCGGCCTCGCGGTTAAACTTATAAAATCTCCCGAATCGGCATGAGCTTACCCACATGAGCGAGATGATATCAAGAGCCCTCAGTCAAGACAAAGTTTGCATGTAGATGCAAAACATGACCAGTGTTTGCACGCCCATCGTTGAGTCGGGTCTCCAACCAATGGTTAATAAATCAATTGCAGACACAGCATACCAACTGTTCTCTAAAATATCTCCGAAAACACAAATTTGAAATGTGGTGGTCTGGACATATCCTCCACCATCTATCTCATAAAACGCTGCTGCTCTTGAAGGTGTCAAATAACATGCAAACTCAAAACATGGCTCAACGCAGTCCGCGAAAATGCGGTGGTTCTCTGAGCCTCAGCAGTTGATCGCCATCGCTGGAGGGGAGAGTGGTTCGAGTTCTCAAGGTCCACGTGGACAGGTACGACTAGCGACATCATCGACACCGGCTATGCCAGGCATGACCACAGACGCACCCAGGAAGTAAATAATCCCTGGAACACCGAACTGATTTTGAAAGCCGAATTGTTAGCTCACTCGTAGGTGCATGTCTGGCAAAAGCGTTGATGTGACAAAATACAGAAGTCAGTGGACGAAACTGCAACCGACCTGAGGTGCACCAAACCAAAGGACGATCTGCGACCATGTATTGCGCTCGCACTATTGTCAGAATGCAGTGACACAGTGATAAGCATAGAACGGGCAAAAAACATTAAAGCCAGCACAAAATTTCCATCGTCTATGAGTAAAAATAGGGTGATTCAAAACTCTACCTGAATGAGGACACAGCACGTCTACTTGAAATAAGCAAAATTAATTATTTTTTGGAGCTGGCGATCTTTGGTGAGAAGGCTTCCTTCGCATAGAGTGATAAAATGGTCCTCTACAAAGCAAACAATGGGGATTTATTCCGTAGTTAGGTTAAAAAATGTAAATATTTCCTTTCAGCTTCTCTTTCCCGGTCAAAATAAGTTGACATTAAAATCCACCGGCCGTCGGGACAATGAATCATTGGGCGTATTGACATGGAAGAGTGCATGCTTGATGACATTTTCATCAACCTCCATGGCCATCGTCGTCGCCGTCATGGGCTGGACAGAGGGACGCCTTTAAAGATCAAAAAGCGAAAATATGGGTTAAACAGGCGATGGAAAACAGTGGAGGAGAATTTCGAAGGAAATTAAACTAACCGGATGCTGCTAGTAGTCACTACGGGAGCCAGAAGTGGGGTTGTTGGTATAGTAGTAGCTAAGGTCACCTTCATTGGACGTCCATCAAGCTCTCGACCATTGTACTGCGCCACGGCGGACTGTGCATCGGCGGCACTGTTGAAGATGACTTCAGCGAAACCGGGTCGTACCATGTTGCACGATCGCACACTCCCCACTCCCGAAAAGAGCTCCTATGATAAAGGAGAATAAAAGTGAAGGTTATAAGGAACTGGGCTAAGGGGAATGCAAGCTGGCCTTGAGACGTTTTGGAACAACGTAGAATGAGAAATACAACAAAGTTTCGGTGACTGAAACGCATGCAAGACACACAAATCACCTGACGCAATCAATAGCGTACGGCGTGTGCACTAGACACTAGTTTTCTCAACAACTCATCTGAGCGTCAGGGCCCGCACCGTGTCTACAGCACCAGTGAAAGAGTCTGTCCGTTAGTCCTGTCAGTCATGCGAAATAACGTGGTTTCAGAGCACTGAGTAGTTTACTACAAAATTCTCAAGTTAACAATTTTTGTTGTACTGCACAAGAAGCATTGTTTCTTGGTATTTTTAAATGCGGAGGCTAAGAGAGTTTGGGGTCATAACATAGCTTAGGTCACTAACCTGCTGAATTTACGGTAAGCCAAGCAACATGACTTGCTATGGCGATTAGGAAGGCAAGAGTGTAAGCGTTAAATTCACTTTCGAAACTACAGGGGTTTAAAAAACTGTTTCGTAGCAAATCTTCACTTACTGTTTTCATAGATCTTGTCTGTTACTCCAGCTCGCATCAAAATCGCAACGTGACTGAAACAAACGCAGTTGTAGCAGCTAATCTCCGAGCAGATAAAAATGGACCATCTGTCCCAGAAACTACTATGCAGACTATGAGGCATTTGCTCTTACAACAATAAAAAAACGAACAGGAATTGGAAGCGGTGTGTATTAGTTTGTAATGCGAATATAACATTTAGCAACTGCTTATGATACGATAATCCAGTACTGCTTTGGAAATGTCCACAGTTCTCAGAGGCTCCCATAAAATAAATACCAGATTACGCAATTATTTGCAATACTAACCACATAGGTACTAGCTAAAAGCCCAGCCGAGTATGTGGCCACATGGCGCAACTGCGAGGGATTCGAATCATCCGTGGATTCCCCAGCGTTCCTCGTGCTTTTCGGTATATGAACTCGTTTTAATCCTACTTCGTTGAATTTCCAAAGAAATTAACGCGCGAAATCGGACCAGATTAAGTGATAAACTGAAGACAGTTGTCATTTAATCTTTCCTTTTGCAAAATTGGCCATAGCAGTAATAACAAGATACAATTAAGCTTAAAGAACGTGGTGCTGGATTCGAAATGGAATCTCGTGAAGAAGGCGATCATCGTTCACTTACAAAAACATCCTCCAGTGTAACCGTTGACTGAAGATTTTTGACTTGTATGCGAAATCCTTGAATAGGGCTGAGTGAAGGCGTAGCTGGTTTCGTAATCTGAAACAAACTGGGATTTGGGACGGGAATATTGGTGAAAAGACCAGGAAGAACTGGCTGGACCGCACCCGGGTTTGATATTGTACGCAAGAGGGGCGACAAACCAGCTGAAGCATTAGTACTGGGGAACCGATTCCGCTGCAAATATAAGGGAGTTGCCGAATAAATACAGACCATAGAGTAAATGGTTAAGTAAAGTGCTAGTATTCAAGCTTTGTTTTTAAAATATTCTGAAGCTCAAGACTGACCATAACACGATAAAGCATGTATGAGGAGGAAGACTGAGCATGAATATAGTACTTCATTTAATCCGTAATGAATGCGGTAAGTTCACTAACACAATTCATACATGTGATCAAGACGAAAATATATATGAAGGCAAGAAAATCCCTTTAACTACGAGGAATTTGAAGGAGATCATGATATTCAAGCTCGAATAAATGAAATTTTTTATGGAGGCAGTACAAATTGGTCGAAAAGGGGCACGCGACTGATGCGAATCAGTCAATTTTCAGTAGCATATGGTGGCTATGGTACGAGCAGTAAGTGAAAACTGACACAATATTTCCATATTTTGTAAAAATAACTTACGTTTCTGGGCTTCTGGATGTTCGGGCTGAAGTACTCATTTCTTATCTACGCCGAAAAAATATATAGATGTTTCACTGAGATTATAATGGAAAGACATGGTAAAGCCAATGAATTTAGAGGCTGAAAATTGCAAAAGGCAAACTGGAACCATATACAGAAACTTGACAGTGCTTTAAAACTAGGTAATTATAACACAGTTAAACCACACGAAAACGGGAACGAACCGTTCTTTTGGGGATTAGAAATGGCACTTTTGTCTGTCGATTAATATTTTTACCGGCCATAAATCTTGGATTTTGTATTCTTTGTCGCAGATCCTGCCGGAGGCCACGGCGGTTAGTAATCAGAGAACGAGCGTCGAAGCGTAATGCTCTGTTTGGAATTTTGACGCGGAGGTCAACTGTTTGCGGGGAAGGGCGAATGGGTCGATCGGAAGTTCCTAATCGAGATCTGGAAAAAAAAGCATTACGATGGAAAATGCAGTACATCGCGCTTCGTCTTTGCAGACGCCTGTCAAACGTATCATCCATGACAGCTGCGAGGGTACTTAGAATCGCAAAACGACTTTTGAACTGCTTATCGAAAATTCGGTTGATATAAAGTAACTCAAATTTCATAGACACGCTGGGACACCGATTGAGTTCACTTCTTCTCAGTTACTTCCTGGGTCTATCATTTTCGCGTGTATAAACACCTGCGAACACAGGTTTTCCTCTTATTCAACAAAACGCACCACCTTCGAATTTGGATTCAATTTTTAGTCTTCTGTGGGTCTTTACCTTTTTCGGTATTTTTATCGACTGGACGCTGTTGCGGTTCTAAAAAGCCAGTTTTACAGTTCGCAAAAACAATACCAGAATTTTCGGATGATTAAACTTTCATCTTCACATAAAATGCAATGTACATATTTGTACAATTTACATTTTCGCGTTTTTCTTGTTCACCTGAACTTTTCTGTAAGTTTGTTTGCATTTTCTAGAAAAAAAACAACACAACGTACTTCGACTCGCTAATAGGTACCTTCAGTTTTCGCTGCTGCATGTCGTCGGCACTTTCTAAATTGCGCTAATCTGCCTCAATCCTTCGTAGGCAATTGCAACGATTGATCTTCGTTCTTCGATCGCATTCCACCGAACGATAACTCAATTGAGTTTCTGAATTCGCTAATAGTCATCAGTGCACAACCTGATGGATCTTTTGACGATTTCCTTACAGTCTTCAACAAAATGTCTTACCTATGAAGGTTTCGTCTTCGTAATTCTTTATTTTAACTATCCGCTGCCGATTTTTACCATCATTTTAATATTTGAAATTGGCTTTGGATTTATTTTATTTTATTTTATTTATTTATTGCCAGTTTACAGGCAAGGTCAATATATATATATATTTAATTACTTTAATTACTCAATAAGCTGCAGTTTTTCTCCTGAAAACACCTGAAACGACAATCAGGAGTTTTTTCACTGTTAGCTTGACCCTCTACTATATATATATATATAGTAGAGTGTCAAGCTGACAGTGAAAAAAACTCCTGATTGTCGTTTCAGGTGTTTTCAGGAGAAAAAACTGCAGCTTATTGAGTAATTAAAGTTCTGGACAGGGACGCGTTAACACAGATGCCCGGTGAAGAACCTCTCCATTCAGTGTTACGGATCCGGTATTCTGCACCAGCAGGTATGTCGGCGAGCGGCTGTTCGCTATCGACTGAGAAATAAGCCGATTGAAGTCTGCAGAGCCAGTAATTTTTCCCCTCAGCATGAAGAACGGCACAGGATTCAGAGTCCGTGAACGCCATCAGAACCGAAGAGAGCTTCAACAGAGACAGCACCCAAAAAGTTTTGGAAGGTGTCCTGAATGTAGAAAACTAGTGACAGTTCGCGTAAACAAGGGATAGCTTTGCTGAATTTTGATACTTCTAGGTAGCTTATTCCAGATTGCTATAGCGTTTACCGAAAAAACTGTCGGTATCTAACAGTGCATGCCAAAGGAAGAAATAAAAAAACATCTCGATGACTGGTGCGCCGAGAGTGGTCGAGTTGCCTCAGAGATGTAAGGGGGATAAATGTACGACTGTTTAGTAGTTTAAACAGTAAAAATAGTTCCTTCTGAAATCTGCGAAACCAAAACGGGTCAAGGTTTGTAAGCTCACAGCGTTGGTGGTAGGACAGGTTTCGGTGATCTGAATAGAAAACTATTTTTGTAAAGAAGTGCTGTACTGATTCTATCTTCCTTTGTTCACTAGCGTGCAGATGACTAAATAGAAACGAGCAGTATTCCAGACTAGGCCTGACATACATTTTACAGAGGCTGATTCTAATTTTGACGGTTTTAAAATTTCTGAGAATAAACCCAGTAGTTTGGCGTGCTTTCGAGACAATCAGGGCGCAGTGCTCTGACAGATTAAGACTACTAGAGTATGATATGCCCAGATCCTTTATAACTCCGGGCACGTTTAGGTCATGACCATCTATGCTTAGGTGGGGCTGATGGTTTTTTGCTGAGAACCATAACGGAGCACGTTTGCCAAGAAAGTGAGAGGCGCCCTGCGCGACACCACTGAGCGAAGGCCTGAAGATCCGTTTTTAAGAGCTCAAGCACGATGTTGCGATCAACCGGTTTATATCGATAGGCAACTTTTAAATCGTCAGCGTACAGAAAGGGCCTACCATACTGAAAACAATCAGGAACATCGTTGACAAAGAGGCAAAATAGAAGCGGGCCGAGCACGCTGCACTGAATAACTCCGCTCCTCACATGCGTGGGGTTGGAGATAACATCAGAAATTTTAACCCGTTGTGCGCGAGCATTCAAAAAGGAAAATATTAAGTTCAGAAGCTTGTTACCTATGCCAAAGGAGGCAAGTTTCAGCAGTAGGAGATCATGGTCAACACGATCAAAAGCCTTAGTGAAATCGAAGTAAACGGTGTAAATTGCAAAACCGCTGTCTCTAGATTGTAGCACATGATCAAAGAAAGAGAGCTGGCAAGAATCACAAGACCTTTTAACGAGAAAACCATGCTGAGCCGCATTAAGTAGGTTATTCTCTGTTACGTGACACATCATCTTGTCTTTGATCAAGGGCTTGAAGATCTTCGAGACTGCTGGTAGTGTATTTATTGGCCTAAAGTCGTCAAATGACGTAGGTCGGCCGTGTTTCGGAATAGGCTGTATGTGCGATTCCTTCCATAAAATAGGGAAAGTTTCACTTTCAAGAGCAAGATTAAATATCTTATACAGAAGGGACGGAAAAATATCGTTTGCATCCGCCTTTAAAACGCTGACCGGGACGCCATCTGGTCCTGGACTGTATGATTGACGAAAACGCCAAATAGCTACGGTCACGTCCCAGAGGGTAAAAGTTATGGTTTCGAGGACGTTACCTGTCCAAACCCGGATGTTAGGAAAGGGGGCGATGGTATGTTCACTAAACATTCTAGACAAGAAATCATTGAAGCTATCAGCTGTCAACTTAGCGTCAGCTATTGGGTTTCCTAAGGCATCTCGAAGTACGGGGTGCTGCGTTATTATCTGCGTTTTAACTGTGCGCAAAAAGAGCTTCGCAACATTTAACGAAGGGTTTTCAGTAAAGGTAACCTCATCGGCTTGTCGTTTTTTGTCAGACAGCCTCTTAGCCTCTTAAAGATTTGCTGGATCAATGGCAGGACGGAGGTGTCGTTCTGTAGATGAAACCGACGAGAGAGTCTACGCAGTCTACGGCGGAATGATAAAGGGAGGTAGAATTCATCCTTGACATTAATTATTTTCTTACGGGGAACAAAATGAGAGATGAGTGGACCTAGAACTTTGTAAAAAGTATCAGTACAAACATTCACATCCGAACATACAAAGAAGTTAGTCCAGTCGTGGGAATTTAGGTGTGTTAGAAATTCCCTCATATTTGCTGATCTGAAATCACGGAAAAAGCTTTATTTATTAAAAAACGTTTCAGCAGCCTCTTGTTCTAGTGTAGAAAGAACTATCGTATGAATAGAATTCCCAAATGGATCTAAAGGTGACCCTGAAAATGGCTGACAACCTCTACAAAAAATAAGATCAAGTATGTTTGATCCTCGGGTGGGAAAATCAACTACCTGTTCCCACATGCCTATATCTATGGCCTCAAGTAGGTCTGCGAACTTTGCAGGACCGGAAGTTGGAAACCAGTGAACTTCAGGAAGATTGAAGTCACCTGCAATCAAGCAGTACTTCAGATTAAAGTCAGCTGCAGCGTGGAATGCCAGCGAGAGACAAACATCGTAATCCTCGCTGGCATTGGGTGGGCGATAGACACTACCAACGAGTAAAGAGTAGTTATCTTTTAGGACTACTCGGAGCCAATAGCTCTCCTCTACCGCGGATAATTGGCAATAGTCCAATGGAAAAAATGAAAGTGGTTGCCTAACATAGATACAGCTTCATAGACACGCTGGGACACCGATTGAGTTCACTTCTTCTCAGTTACTTCCTGGGACTATCATTTTCGTGTGTATAAACACCTGCGAACACAGGTTTTCCTCTTATTCAACAAAACGCGCCACCTTCGAATTTGGATTCAAATTTTCGTCTTTTGTGGGTCTTTACCTTTTTTGGTATTTTTATCGACTGGACGCTGTTGTGGTTCTAAGAAGCCAGTTTTACAGTTCGCAAAAACAATACCAGAATTTTCGGATGATTACACTTTCATCTTCACATAAAATGCAATGTAAATATTTGTACAATTTACATTTTCGCGTTTTTCTTGTTCACCTGAACTTTTCTTTACGTTTGTTTGCATTTTCTAGAAAAAAAACAACACAACGTACTTCGACTCGCTACTAGGTACCTTCAGTTTTCACTGCTGCATGTCATCGGCACTTTCTAAATTGCGCTAATCTGCCTCAATCCTTCGTAGGCAATTGCAACGATTGATCTTCGTTCTTCGATCGCATTCCACCGAACGTTAACTCAATTGAGATTCTGAATTGGCTAATAGTCATCAGTGCACAACCTGATGGATCTTTTGAGGATTTCCTTACAGTCCTCAACACAGTTGTCTGTAACTCTGCTCGTTTCTATTTAGTCTTCTGCACGCTAGTGAACGAAAGAAGATAAAATCAGTCCAGCACTTCTTTACAAAAAGAGTTTTCTATTCAGATCACTGAAACCTGTCCTATCACCAACGCTGTGAGCTTACAAGCCTTGACCCGCTGTGGCTTCGCAGATTACAGAAGGGACTATTTTTACTGTTTAAACTTCTAAACAGTCGTACATTTAACCCCCTTATATCTCTAAGGCACCTCGACCACTCTCGGCGCACCAGTCATCGAGATGTATTTTTATTTCTTCCTTTGGCACGCACAGTTAGATGCCGACAGTTTTTTTCGGTAAACGCTATAGCAATCTGGAATAAGTTACCTAGAAGTATCAAAATTCAGCAAAGCTATCCCTTGTTTACGCGAACTGGCACTAGTTTTCTACATTCAGGACACCTTCCAAAACTTTTGGGTGCTGACTCTGTTGAAGCTCTCTTCGGTTCTGATGGCGTTCACGGACTCTGAATCCTGTGCCGGTCTTCATGCTGAGGGCAATATTACTGGCTCTGCAGACCTCAATCGGCTTATTTCTCCGTCGACAGCGAACAGCCGCTCGCCGAAATACATGCTGGTGCAGAATATCGGATCCGTAACACTGAATGGAGAGGTTCTTCACCGGGCACCTGTGTTAACGCGTCCCTGTCCAGAACTTTAATTACTCAATAAGCTGCAGTTTTTTCTCCTGAAAACACCTGAAACAACGATCAGGAGTTTTTTCACTGTCATCTTGACCCTCTACTGTATATTTTTTGACCTTGCCTGTAAACTGGCAATAAATAAATAAAAATAAAATACGGAAAGATGCCAGTTAGCAAACATTAAATTTCAATAGGTTAGAAGACTCGAAGCCGGTCTCTGCTTCCTGTTTCGCGTTAACTATAGCCCAAATCTCCCATGAATTAACGCTGTCACTCCGGTAGATCGACCCTATGCCACTCGTATTTCCTCCATTATCATTTCACCACCCCTTAATTCCACAACCAATCGTTCTCAGTTTGTTTGCCTCCAAATATGCTTTCACATGGAATAATCTTACACTGCAAATAAGAATTATTTTTAGAATTTTAGAATTTATATTTGGTAAGCACCGGCAAGGCACTGTCTAAGCAAACATTAGTAACGAAATAAATTTATGAAAACGTGTGCAGATAAAATGTACAAATGCATAACTTGTCCTGCTATGTCAAAAGTTAGCGATGTTTTAAATTTAAAGGTGAACTCGAAAAAAATAGGCAGTGAAAAAAACTCCTACCATAAAAATGGAGACAGAGTTCAATAGGCCTTCATTTTTGAATACAAGGTAGGAGAAAAAACTGCTTAGGAAAAAATGGTCAGGTGGTAGAGTAGGGTAATACTGCAGTATCTTTTCAGAATGAGATAATGAAATCTCGAGGTGATTCGTTCTTGATCACTTCGGAGTATGAAACAAAATTTCACGAAAATGCATCAATGAACTTAAGTCCTCAGCATCTTAGGATCCAGAATTGAATTCTGATGATGGTTAGTATCCAAAGAAACGGTAGCATTTTAGACTGTGGACCACCAAATGTGTACGTCTGAATGACTTCATCGTTTGGATGACTGGTGATATAAGGAGACATCATAGTTCATGGGTGACTCGAAGTCGCGAAAATATAGTTTCAAGAGGGTCACTTAAATTCCCGATGGTCCTTTTTCCCAGTCATGGGGAAAGCTACTGGAAAAATATGAGGAAAATAAAAGGTTAATAGAATCAGTGTTAAGATAAATGGGTAGTCTTCGCTTGAATGCAGATAGACTAGTTAACGACCTTATTTCAATTGGCAAGTTATTCCAAAGAAAACTATACCTAGAAGCAAAGAAGAGAGAGCGTTTACACGTGGAGGATGCAGGGGGGAGGTATAATTAGTTCAGAATTTCTTAGGTTATAAGGAAGACTAACGGGGTAATGACAGAAAGCTTGGGGAGAGTTGAACCATTATTAAGTCGGAAATGGAGACAAAAGCCTGCTTCAAGTCTCCTGTCCCAAAGAAATTTTGGCTTCATTAGCTGGCATCTTGTTGAGTAGGAAGTAGTTGAAAGAGTCGGAAATAGGAGTTTTTTTTGCGAAATGTCTTTGGACATTTTCAATTTTTGAACGGCTAGATTCGTTCATTAAGCCGAAGAAAGGACAGCAAAATTCAAGAATGGGAAGTACAAACATTCGATAATTAATTAGGTTGTCGTCTGCATTATCTATTTTCAAAACAAAATTAAACAAAAATTTAACTTCGGAAGATATAAAGTCCTTATTGTCTGTTTCCTTCACAAACTCGCAACTTTTGGATTTTGAAAAGGGTCCTGCTGGTATCTGAGCAGCTCCCTTGATATTTTATTGGTCTCTTACTTATATTTCCATCATCCTCTGCAGAGTCAATCTTTTTGTATTCACTTTTTCGTCCCCCCTTTTAAACTAGCATCGCCAACTCTTGACAACCTTGATACATTCTCCAATTTTGAAACCCCGATGATGGTCTCCAGGTTAATTTGATGATCAAGGCGGGTTCTGATGGTTAAGTCTCTTTGATAAGTGGACTATGCCATCTGCAGGGTCACATCTCGATGATGATCTCATGACCTCTACTGTCCCCTCTACGTTTTGACCCTGGTGTCCACGATGAGTTACACCTCTCTCACCTCCACTGGTGGTTACAAACAGTAGCTCTGACTCCTATATTATCTCTCACACGACAAGAAGGGTTCCGAACCCTCATACGTTGTCAGCAACTCACAGTAATATCACATTATATCTTGATATTAATTTTTATGTGAAGCATTTATTTTTCTCCTACTTTTTATAAATTGGCGGCTCGCCAAACTCTGCCTCCGATTTAAACGTAGGAGTTTTTTACTGCTTCTTTTCTAGTTCACCGTATATGTCAAAGATTGTTGACTATTTTTAAAAAAATGGAAAATCGTTCTGAATCGGATATGCCTACCATATTATTCATTTCTGCTGTTAATATGGCTGCTCACATAGTACAGCAATTATCCACTTTGTATTTATTTATACTGCGATACTAAGTTTGAAATGACGGGACTCTCTGAGCCTTAAATATACAATTTATTTATTTATATGCGGCATCGTTGCTGGATAATACGAAAAGAGCAAAGTTGGAAAGCTCGTCGAATTTGAAGGACCAAAGACGAAGAAGTTGAAGACGCTAAAGGGCCAAGCAGAATCCTCTGTTGGTGATAAAGGCGCAAGTGCAGGATAGATTGTAGC
>WEDG01006313.1:0-16758 GCA_017591395.1 Schistocephalus solidus | reverse complement strand
ACCGCATATAGTCGGGCGCTAGCCCCTGATTTACTGGGCCAACTTCTTGGTTATTCGGAGTCACCTCGCTGAGTTACCATCTTAGTTTGATGACAGGTTGATGGCATTTGTTCTGCTCCGCAGGGCCGTTTTCCAAGGCTTAAGTCATTTTCCAGTTCATTTTACGTATAAGGTTCTAGCATATTGTTTAGAATTTCATAAAAACGGTTCATGTCTTCAGAATATGGGTCTACGGGAGTCGTAGCTGTTGATTAAGGTAGTCCCTGTATTATTACACTTTTTTTCTGTCCGTGGTATTTTTTGTTCCGACGACGCTGTCTTCCACTCTCTGGTGGGAAGGTTTCACGTTGCACACTGGTGATGATGGAGCAGATGCTGATGAGCTATGTGCTGGCTTTGATCCGGTTTTTTAGTTTTGGGCTAATTCCACGGGTTTGACATTTTTGACTCCCAGATGGTAGTTTCAGTTGTGCTTGGTGTGAGAATCTCAGTTTTTCCTATGGAGGACAAGGCAATGGTCAAAGCCCTGTGTTCAAGCTCTTTTAAGGAATATCTCGAAGTCAGTTGTCCATTTGATTTTTTCCTTATTAGTGTCAGTTTTGCTTTTTGGACGGCTTTTTTGTTTGAGCGGACTGTTTCTGTCCTACGCCATTGTTAATTGCTGTTCGGTAGCCGTAGCAGCTGTCAAAGTTGCTGTTTAGATACCCTTTGATAGTTTATCTATGGTTTTACTCCTGGTAAGTCGTTCAGTAAACTCCTGAGTGGTATCGTTTGCTTTAGAGGTGCCTTTTAGCACAGATTTTATTTGTCTTATCTCATACTCGAGCTGGTTTAGCTTCATGGACAGTTTTTGACAGCCTCCACAAATGGCAGTGTTGTCAATAGTATGCTCGCCACTGTGATGAAGTGGTCGAGTGGTAAGCGAGCGTCGCCATCGCGTTGGTGGTCGTGGGTTCAATCCTGGTTTGCGGCGTGACTTCTTGAATTTCGTGGGGTGACTTAAGAATAAATGGGTGGCTTGGTGTAGGTTTACACTACCACTATATATATGAAGAGAGTTATTTATTCAACTGGTTATTCTGCAGTGTATTCTTCTATAAGCTAACTTCAGACTGCAGACTGGGTTCAATAATGAGGCACAAGGCAGAACAGTAGTGTTAGTTATTTAAGCTCTCAGTTAGCGTTCATACAATAAAAATATAAGGCAGTCAAAGTAAGTTGTTTTTTTAAAAAAACGGAAGCAAATCACATAGCGTTAAAATGTACGCAGTTTTCGTATTCTGTATAGTAGTCTTAAACTGATGCAAACGGCTTTGCAATAATAGATGTCAAAGAAATTTACCATTTTTACAAGACGTGTTTTCCAGGGGTTTATATGGGATTTGAAGTCAACGTCACCTTATAGGATTAAACTTAATATATTAAATTCCTTGCCCATTTTTGGACACATGACGGCAGAAAGTGACGTAGTTGCCTCGAAAAAAGAAGGGCTTAACCAACATATATGTATACTGTGGAGATTTAGACAATGATATGTTTTTTTTTAATAAGCAAATTATATGAAGAAGTAGTCTTAGTTATGTTCTCTGTCAATCTAGCATTACAATGCTCATTAAAAATTATTATTTTATTTTCATTTTAAATGCATTTCTAGAATTTAACTACGTATTGGCAGGGTATACGGATAAAATGCGGAAAGTTTTTCTTCATTGCCGGATAAAAAATAAAAGTTAACTGAGGCAGAAAAATTTATGCTCCTAACAAAATCTCCGGATGTGCCGAAAATAATTACGGAAAAATCTGTTTTTGAAGTAGACAAACTAAAGCCAGGAACATTATATAAATAAATGGTGCGCTTAAGCAACGCAAATTGTATTCTCAAGACGCCTTCATCTGACGCTTCCATACAAACACTTACCCAATTTAATATGCTTGCTTTTTATCAGAAGCCTTTTTAAATTAAAAATTTATTCTCGAATGTGCAAATTCTCTTTTATCCCTAGAAAACAGAAACTAAAAATTAATTTAATAAATATTCATAATTTCTTAGGAAAATGTATAATTTGGCGGAGTAAATGACATGACGTTTGGCTGATTATTATTTACCAATTATAAATAACAAATATATTTATTCGTGCAAAGGTCAAGTTTTAACGTTTTATATAACTAAATAAATGTTAGCCAAAAGTCAAAAAGTAAAAGATAACGCTGTTTGGTGTTCTTGATTTCTTGACTTATATACATAAAGTGTTTGTTTTTTTGAGTATTTAAAAGGTTTACGGAAGTTTTTTTTATGGTTTAAACCTAGATAACCTGTTTACATATAACGCCACAATAAATATTTTTCAAAATTTTACTGATGTTGATTCCTTAATATGATAGCAAAATCGAAAGTTAACTTACTAGAAATATGCAATATAAGTTTCTTTTAGATTAAAATAACCCGACTGACCTGACTACAATAGTTTATAGTCCCAACCGCATCAACTTGGAGTGGAAGGCAGCACCAAATGCAGACTGTGAAATTTTCACGTACAAAGTTTGATGCACATCACATCCTGAAATATCTTATACCACAGTTGGGACGAGATATGCCATCCTGAATCTTCTTTCAATGACGCGTTACACCTTTTCGGTGCACTCAACGAAAGCCGTTGGTACTTACTATCTGGGTGCGCCTAAAGAAGTACAAAGCACGTAGAGTGGATGTAATGTACATTTCTGCCTTTAACCCCTCTGTTATTTCCATGATCGAAATCAGAATAATATCATGCTAAAATTTTATCCAAAATAATTTAACTTTACAAAGTATGAGTCAGAATGGTATACTTGCCATTATGTTTATGAGTATTCGGAAATCAGTTAAAACATACAACAATTGATATACAATTTGAAGGTATTTTTGTGTGAAGAGCTTCGTGTTGATGGAGTTCTGCATAGAGGCGCACGCACAAAGTTAGTACTTGGTCAACACTTTACCGCGCAAATGCGGGCTTTGAAGTCATTCATATCACAGTACCATTTTGTTTTTCAAATAAAAAATATAATCATTTGAAATCGAATAACTGTAAAAAATAAAAAGTGATGGGAAAGGGAAGACTCAAGCTATACCGAGATGTGCAAAACAACCTGACAATATGAAAAACACCCGAACTATCATACGTTATTATATTAAATAGGTTTTTATGAATTTTGCTTATATAAAAAAAATTTGCCTTTGCAGATTATAAGATGGTTTCTACGTTCATACGTACATGATCTCTTTATTTCTTCACGTGGTGTGTTGACACGTATAACCCAAGCAAAATTACTGCACAAGCCCTCAGTCCCACAAGCATACGTCTTAGCTGGACGGCAGCTGTTGAGTCATACCACACCCATACAATACAAAGTATTAACAAACTCAGATAAAAAGTATGCACAAGAAACGGAGCTCACGATCATTGATATCAAAAATCTGTCTTCGTAGTGCATCTTCACAGTGCATGCATCGCCGGATGGAGCTGAAATTAAGACAAAGACGCTTGAAAAAGGTAATGATTTTGTTAATTTGCATGCGAAATTACGTTTATTTGGAATTTGTATACTGCCTTTGTCAAAAAGAAAGTGTTCAGTAATTATGTGTCATGTAAGTCCGTAAGTTAAGCGTATGAGTCAAAAGGCCAATCCTATTCTTTGTCTTGAAAATGGGCTTCAATTCAACGTTTGAAGTTGCAGTTCACAACACGAATAAAGGAATTACTAACATTAAACATAATGGAAGATTAACGTTAACTGGTGAAAGGTTAGTCGCTGTTCTTTTGGCTATATTACATTCCACTACCGTTTGCTAAAATAAAAATTCAGAACGATATTTTAAATCAACAGTCTGTGTGCATTGGATTGGGTTTATTATTACCTTTTAGCACAATTTGTGTGTTGAATAAGATCGAACGATAGTTGTAAAAAACATATATTAAATTGCTATTAAGTAAAGATTTTGCATTCAAAATCAGGTAAACATTATAAATAAATGTTCATTTACTACATTTTATTGGTAAAAAGTGAAAAGATTAATTTTTAGATGTGTTACCTTTTACTTGATTTGTTTATCGAACACACAGCAATTTAATTTAAAATTGTTTGCATTCACAGCATTATGTTAAATTTGATTGATTTGCTTTTTTGGTAATTTACTTCAATAATAATTTTAAATAAGAGAAAACATTAGATGAATCTACCATCCATGTGAGGAAGTGTATTTATTAATCTTTAACCAAAATGGCTCAATATAAAATTGCTGGTCTCATGTTTTAACCCCTTATTCATATTGCCACATTAAGAATGCCAGGTGCTTGACCGTATTCCTGCAAGTTTTATTACGGTTTCACCAGTACACAAATCCCTTTGAAGTTTTCGGTGGGGCGTATTCTGATTTGTGAAACCAATCAACTTTCCTCTTCCACCAAAAAGTAAATGCTAGGCATCTTTAAATCCACGTGTACAAAGAAGCTTGCATGTACTCGATGACAGCCCACCTTAACAAATAACCATCCAAACTGTCTAAATCTGAACTTTAAGGAATATGTTTTAACACAACTGAAAGTCATCGTGTATTATTTATTGTAACACTGGAAAGGATGTTTGAAATGTTTGAAAAAAAAACGGTAGAGGAAAAGGCTTAGTAAGACAACTACCTTCGTAGAGCATTCATTACAATTAAGATTGTTTTCAACAATAAATAAACAACCATTAAAGACCTCAGGAAAGATGAACAAATTATCCTTCTGATCAATACACTTTTGGCCGTAAATGACACAAACTTAGTATTTTCTGGCCAGATTGTGTGGCCTGCAGAGTTTTGTATAACAATGCGTTTTAATAAGGCCACTCGCTTTCTAAACACATTTTCAAAATGAACAATTTAAAAATTTGATTTTATTAAAATTAGAAAAAGGCTCCGACAATTCGACTGCCTAGGTTTGATTTTTATCATTCATGTCGCATTCGACCTGTGATATCAGACGATCAAAGTGAAGTAAATCCTGGTCTCCTTTATGTGACTCACGCCTCGAGACTTAGCTTTCGTTCAAAATCTTGCATTTCCTTGGACTGTGAACATTTCGGCAAAAATTAATGACAGTAAGATAAACTTTTTCATAGCAACTTGAAGTGAAATACTATATTCACGACCGAGCACGCATTTATTCCTGAAACACGATTATGTATTACTGTCATATAGTGAAAATGCTGATTGCTGTTATTTAAGTGCAAAAATGATGTCTTATAATCTCCTTATAACTGTCAGTCAACCACTGCCGATCCAACTGAATTTTCGTGATGCTAGAAGGTGGTGTTCTGAGAAAGCTTATTTTTGATATAAAATGTAGTTTTTATTTAAGATTGATAAGTACCCACGTGTTGGTGATGCATAATATGTCAATCGTGTTTTCTTTTAACTACTTTTAGCTGCAACCTTATCCTATCTATTTAAAATAAACCTTCGGTTGGAACCCCACTTAAGGTTACCTTCACATGAAAGATGCTTTTTTATTTGCTTACACGATAAAAATGTATTTTTCGACAATTCCTCTCATTTAATTATCTGCTGAATGCACTTCTTTGCTGCCGTCAATGTGTTACAATAACAAATGATCATTTTATTTTTTGTGATTAAAAAAGTGTAATCTTACAGATCCTTATAGAATAGCCTTCACTCTATTTAATAAATTACCATATAATAAATGAAAACTTTCAAATGATGTTAATGCTGTTGCGTGACGCATCAACGAGGATTTCGGCACCTTAGTGGGTCTTTTAGCGTTCTCTATGTTGTTTCTGTTATATGAAATCCAAAGACTAATCAGGGAAATAATTTCTGAAATTAATAAGTGTAGGACATGGAGTCAGATGATTCGAACATGAATTTTTAGGGGGGTCAGACCTGTAATTTCAAAGAACATTTGGGCACAAGACAATCAACCACTGTAGATACGCTACGTAATGCCCATTCTACAAACATATAGTACTTCAAGCAGTATGAATTTTATTTGGCACAGATATTTAACCGTTCATCCGACAACGGTACTATCTCAAAGCCAAGACACGTGTTTCGCCGATGTTTTTGCTGCTGCGTAACGCATTAACGAGTGGTTAGGCTCCTCAGTCTGTCCTTCACTGAAAAATTAAATCCGAATGAAAAGGCAGGAGAAGTGTATCGCATCCCATGCCAAAATTGTTCTTTTAATTACATACAACAGACTTGACGTATGCATGGATCGCGCATACAGGAGCTTAAGCTTGATGTGACGGTTTATCAAAAAGAGCTAGCAAAACATACGAAGCAAGTCACAAAATTAATTTCGCAGGCGCGATGAAAATTGCTCACGCGAAATGCAAGAAAATTCGAGAATTGTTTAAATCCTGGGCGTCTGATGAAAACTCAGTCAATCGATTTATCGATCTGTCACTGGCATACAGGATCTTGCGTAGTCACCTACGGACTGGCACCACTGGCGTTTGATTGGCCCTGTCCCCCTATAAATGTTGCTCCTTTACGTTGCTGTTTTATCTCTGACGACGAACTTTAGGAAGAGTTTTAAAGCTCAAACGAATTAGGCCATGGTTCGGGTGAATAAAAAACCTTCTTCTTCTTCTCTTATACACACACACTCAATACGGGAAGTTGCCTCCATTTTGTGGAAAATTCGGGCGCAATGTGCTTCGGACCGCTCGGAGCTGGGAAATATTCACAAGGTTCCAGCAAATCATGTTTTTGCACCAATGTGTACAAGAGGGACTGACGCCGCGATGCCTAAGATATAAGACACCAGTTAACACAGCAATGGGAAAAGTTGTCAGGCGATTTACCAAGCAGATGGCGAGAGTTTTGATCAAGGACTGTCACCGGTGTCTACAAAATTACAGGGCTGTGATCGAGCAGAATTAGAGAAAGTCTGCCCTCGTTCTTTGTGAGGCCATCACTGAGGACCTTGGTAAGACCGCCTTGGCTCTAGCACAGCACAAACAAGACGAGAAGCGAAAATTCGCAGGACAAAACGGAATAAGTTACAAGCATCTTGCACAAGGAGGTTGAACATGGTCCAAAACATTTCACCCAAGCAACTTAGTGAATCAAAACTACGGGTGCTGCGGCATGAAGCTCGTTTTAACAACACCGGTACCAACGCTGTCAACTTTATTGCAGCCCTGAAATCCATGCTTGTGAGAACTGAAACAAACGAGGATTAGAAAAACTCCGTCCGATAACGTGTTACATCTTTGCTGATGGCCCACAATACAACCTAATGTGTTTCGAAAAGTGAGTCGAAATTTATAAATGAACTTAGGATGGACGAACAAATTATCAGTCTCCCGCTTATTAGAAGCAATCAAATTTTGTGATGAATCTAAAAGACTTCAATGAGAAAACCAAGGTTCAACTTACTGAAAGACAATTATACAGACCAGCACAGGACGCACAAGTCAAAGAGATATCAAGTCGGTTGATAAATTTTTCGGAGAATTAAAACGCAAACATTTGATTACTGAGAGCAAACGGCGCTAAATAAAACCATCGGATACGACATCAACTTGCTTTTATGGTCTGCCAAAGGTCCATTAACCAAATGTTCACTGGTGCCAATAGTCACCCTGAAAAAAAGCCCCAACTTTAATCTAGAAAATGGTTGAACTCGAAACTAAAATTCCTTCCAAACAATTTACCTGCGTCAGACCGATCGGCCTCCCACGGTTGGAGGCTAGAAACGGACAAAAAAATGCTATCTTTTGACTTGACGTCCGTATTGACGTCAGTCCTAGCGAGTTTAGCACAATAAATCTTGCGCAGGAAACTTGAGGAGTCATACGACTTAAACCAGCTTTCTCTCACACTTGAGCACCTTATTTGATTTTTATCAAAATACTTTTTTTAACTTTGCCGAAAAAAAAACTTATCAGCAGATCAAGGGAGCTCCAATGGTCTCCGATTCTCCTTTTTAGTTGAAGAATTGGTCCTTCGAGAACTGGTTAAAATCGATTGCACCGAACAGTATCCAATTTGTTATGCCATTAGGTAGAGGACATATTTCTCATCGTGCAGAGGAACATGCTGCAGGACTTTTATGATCATCTAAACTCGATCTACCCAGATAAACAATTCAAGAGGGAGGAAGAAAAAGTGCGGCAGCTCCATTTTTTTAATGTACCCGTAAGGCGACGTCCAAACGGCAAAATACAAGTGAATGTCTGCAGAAAACCAACAAACACCGCCCAGCTTCTTAATTTTCACAGCAACCATCCGGTGGCTTACAAACAAACTGCGTGAGAACACTGTTCAAACACATCCAGACTCATTGTGGCAACCCGGCGGAAAAAGCACGTGAGACCCGTTATCGTCGCTACCAGTTTATGTGAAACAGCTTTCGGATGGAGTTCCTAAGCCGATGCTTACGAGTTCGCCTCCAGAGGACACAACCAGAACCAACCCCTACGGTATAGCATGTTATGCCATACATCAAAGACACGCCCGAAGCGACCGAGAGTGTTGTTGCAGGACTTTTTGTTGGAATCGCACACCAACCCAAAGCAACCATGCGCAGTTAGGTCATGAGAATCAGGTAAATATTACATGCAAATGAGCCATCGGGAGAAGTGTTGCATATCCCATGCCGACACTGTTCCTGTAACAACACGGGACAGATTGGATGTATGCTTGGATAGTGCATATACGAGCATAAGCTTGCTGTGAGACGGGTAGCGGTTTATCACAAGTGAATTCCTTAACCTACGAAACAAGTCACAAGTGTTATTTGCAGACTCGAAGATCATCGCTCATGCCAGATGAAAAACATTTCGATAATTGATTGAAGCATGGGTTTCCAATGAGAAAAATTGATTTATCGATCTGCCGCCGGCATGCAGATGCCTGCGTAGTCATCTCCGGAATGGGACCACTTGTGTCTTTTTGGGCAGGGCTTCCCCTATAAATGTTACTCGTTTATGTTGCTGCTTTATCACTGACGATGGACTACAATAAGATTTCGAAAGCTCAGACAAATAAAGTCATGATTCCGTTTAGCGAACAATTTGATTCTTCTTCACCTTTATTTGTACTCTGACCATTGTTGACAAGCCTCTTGGGGGCAAGACTCCCACGTCTGTACTGAAATAATTGAACTGGGTCGACATTTTGTTAACTGCCTATTGAGTGCATAATAAGACGTGTCGACAGTCCACTGACGTTAGTTGTCGTACGACCGTCGATCTGATAAATAACAAGCCTTGCACTAAGGAAGGAAAAATGTCGGTCATAAATGTAAATAAGATAATGTTTTAGAAGGGGCGCATTTCAGAAGGTTCTTATGGTAATGGAAGTATGAGACTCTCCAGTGCTGGCATGCTTCCTACTTCCGCCGCTGGCCTTAATGCTTGACAAAAACATTAAATGAATTTTTAAGCAACTGTCAAGTCGGTTGTTACTTTTTATGAGATTGTTTGTGATTGCTTTACAGATCCTTTATTGACAGTCATTAAACTGTCCAGTAAATTTTTAATATTTTAATTCGCAGTGAAGTAACCCTTCCTGAATTGTTATCAGACTCACATTAACGGCATGCTGAGCTGCCATATTTCCCTGAGCGTTGGAGGCAAACCTTCCTAACCACAGCTGTCACGAGTTCATATCCAAAAGGAAAGCCTTTTATGGCCATCTTAACTGGACGTGGGAATATCAAACGTCCTGCCTGCTACATGAAGGTTGCATTACTGTCAATTTCAGAACGGCTTTATAAGCCTCTTTCGTTATGCTAAAATGAACGCTAACACGATACAAAGCTGGCTGCCTTATCCTTACCTAGCCCTTCCGTATCTTTACATTTAATACAAATTCAAATGTTACTCCTTAGCATAAGCATAACCTTAACTGAAAAAAAACCTTTAAATGAAAATAAGAGCAAAACAAAAACCTAACCATTAACGTTATCTTAATTATCAACACATATACCTTGAATTTGCCGCAGATCCACGTGTATTTTGGGTGGATCATGCATCCTTGTCCAGTTAACGTGGCACCGTTAACTTGTATGTGGCCGACAAAGTTTATTGTTTCAAAATTTTGCAAAAGGTGTTATTCAAATAAACCAAAACGCAAAGGTGTGAGTGTGCCCTGTAGTCATTTTATGGATTGCAGAATTATTACTTAGATTGTTGTCCTCTATATTTATAGACGGAATTTATTCTCAATATTATAATGATCATCGTACTTTTCGGACCATAGCACAAATCAATTTCAGTCTGCATTATAGCAGCACATCTCTAACAATTAAATAAAGTTACCTAGTTCCTATGTCGGAAGTACGATATGATGTCCTGTAAGCTGTAAATTTACACCTTCAATGCAAAAATTGACATCCGAAAAAATTGCACTACGTATGAGTAACGCATGCGTGCACTGGTGATACGGCGTATTGGGAAAACTGCCTCGATCTATGAAATCGTAGCCTTCTTAGAAGGCAAATGTTGTTAAGGATTGTAATGAGCTCTGCCGTAGATCCAGAAAGCTATGCACAAAAGAAGGATGAGCAAAGTCAGGAGTTCAATTGAGATGACGTCTAGTGGAATGCAATTGCGAATTAAGTCCGATTGTTGCAATCAACTGAAAATTATTAAGACAGAACAGTACAATTTAAAGAATGCTGGTGACATACAGAAGCGAAAACAGGAGGCGTCCCAAAAACGGGTTGCAATTGAGCTGTGTGTTTTTTAAGCACATTAAATCAAGCGTTACTAAAGATCCAGATAAACAAGAAAAATACCAACGTCAATTTCACAAAACCTACAAGGTTTATAAAACAACTAGTACTAGTCGATTCATAAAGCTAGATCAAAACCTACGCATAAGGCTTTTTGCGCATTCGAATAAAATAGAGCATGCATTCTGTAAACAAACCCATTAAATAGTACTATCAGGTAGAGCTTTAAAATATTTTTTGCAAATTAGATTTGAATCAAATTCTTTAGCAATCATTAAATTGAAGAACATAAAAAGATGCTATCAAAAAAATAGAAAATGTTAAATTATCAGGCATTTATTAAATTAGTTTTAACATTAGAAAACACTGCTTTTTTGGTTATGGATGTATAAATCATTAAAAAAAGAGCCCTTGTGTATAGCCAGAGGATTGACATTTTTGAGTCTCGTAGGTCACTAAGCACCAGTCATAGCTAGCTCATAACCAGGTGTAGCATAAAACCAGATTATAAGTCCTCTGATTAAATTCATTCTCTCTATATGCATTTCAGGTCATCGTTGAGGGTTCAGAACTTAAAGGGAAATAATGACTCGCTAAAGCTTTCGGCCTGAGTATCCAGTTCTTGTAAAAAAAGGCATTTGCAATCATTGGAAGCACACGCAGAGAACGTTTGCCTTGTAAACTTGACTTAAAATGGCAGAAAGAAGGCAGCTCATCGAGAGAACCCAGAATTTAAGTAGCCGTTGCCAATTGGACTGAAGAATGAACCCCCGCGGCGTAAAACTAACTCAAAATACGAATGCATGTATGTTCAGTCCCGAAGTTGGCGTTATCATAGCCCTTTCGGCCCTATATATATATATATATATATGACATGTGTTAATGCAACGACACAGCTTCAGGCAGTTCTACTGACTAGTTATGTTCTTTAAATTTATCAACGTTATCCTGGTTTATTTGATGTACAGATGCAATGTAGATGACAGTTCATCCCTCATTTCTTTCAATTAAAAAATACAATTATCATAAAATGTTGAAACATATTTTTTAAAATTAAATAATGAAATTTTATAATTTAATTCTAATATAAAAACAAAACGCTTTTGAAATTCATGTAATGCAGTTACAGTTTTCGTTAAAACATTGTAATGTTTAAATTTATCTGATGGAATATTGGTTTTGCGATATATGCATTGCAGTATTTCTCCTTGACAACATATAAAAATTAGTTAAGCTATTTTATTTGACAGAATAACAAAAAGATCAAGCAGCAAGACAGCATCTCCTGAAATATCGTACTATAACAAGTTAAGAAAATATTTCAGAATGAACAAGTTTTGCAGGTTGTTAGCATCAACCGAACTTCAAATCAAAATTTTATGGAAACTCCAAACGTAACCTGCCTACTTCATTAATGCGCACAACCCTACGGCAAATCCTGGAGAACATACTTAGCTCGCAGAAAATCTGTGTCGGCTAAAGCAATTAATTATAAAAAGAATTTTTTTGTAATATTTGAGAAAAATACGATGAGCAATTAACAAGCGTACACTACCCAGCAATCTAAGTTTAACTTTTTTCGACCAACATGATCAACACTTAAGTAAAAATGTAGTACATAACATATCGAGATGAGTAAAGAAGGCATTTCATCCTCATGCATTTTAGTTCAGGTTTCTGAAATAATGTGTAGGTTTTTTTTTAGAATGCCACCTTACAGTACATATTTTTCCTTTTGACATGGATTTTCTATCTTCTTAAACATTTACTTTGATAGTTTAGACTTTTCACTTTACTTTTTGTTCAGTTTATTGAGGGAAATAAAGGAAAATTTCTTTTAACTGCATCTAGGTTAGAGTATGGCTAAAAAGGCACTGTAACATCAGGAAAGTTTAAATAAGTCGCTTTAAATAATATCGTGAGCAAATAAGTGGCTTTTGGCTGATCAGAAAAAGAAAATAGGTACTTAAATATGAACCTCAATTGGTACTCAATGGGAACTTAAATGAGTTCTTACTTATGCCAAGCAGTTTAATAAAACACTATGTTTGTTGACAAAATTCTCGTAAGTGAGGCATATCTGATAATTTTTCGATAAAAAAAAGATTTTTGAAATGATAATTAAATATAGAAAGAAATATTGCAATAATAAGAATGTGATTCAACTGGGACTTGACTAAGAAGATATGGTGGCATTAAAGTGCACACTGCTATACTGGTCCAGGTTTTTTTTAAATGCTTAACTTAAGTAGCCATGAAAAATATCGAAAGGCAGAGTATTGCAATCGTCGACCACCGTCTTGAAAAAGAAACAGTTTGTCAAATAATCCGTATATATTTGGAACCGAAAAGATGCCAACTTAGACTGTATATTATCCTTTTCACATGGATTTCAGAGGTATATAGATATCAGTCTTGATATATTAGACTAAAAAATTACTGTTTGCTCTTACTCCTCATAAGAAATTTTGTCTTCTTAGTATTTTGACTTATATTAATGGGAAACCTAACCAATTTAAAAAACCTTCTTAACACTAGACGTTTTCTGAACATTATCAGTGTATTTCAGAGAAATTGCATTTGTTCCTTTGTGAAAACTGCTCATTAAGTGCAAAACATGTTTGATGACTGCAACAAGATGATTTTTTATATCAATTACTGAAGATGCAAGTGGCAGTTAAGTTTTATTTGAATTAATAGAATTCAGCAGGTTGAAAGATGGCATAGAACAGTTTGGTAGCATGACGTTATACAATCAGGTTTCCATTAAAAAAATAAAGTTAAATTGCACATGTGGTGCACTTAGGTGTGAAAGAAATAAAACATATACTAGCACATCATAATTGTGACGAGTCATTTAAACTTATAGAGCCTGATTCATTTTGGAGTGCTGTTTGTTCGTAAGTACTTCTACAAATATAAATTAAGTCAAAAGAAACTGAGATCTACCAAAGTTGAATGTATGTGTTGCTTAAAAAAAAGCCATCAGAGCGTAAAATTTGCCTTTTAACCATTTCAGGCGTACCGTAGTCCTTGACCAAATGGACCAGCCTGTATTAAGCTCCATTACCAAAAATGGAAAGGAGACGTGTTCACGTGCCACGAAACAAACTTTAGCATAAAACGTGCTATGAAAAATCGATAACACAGTAGTGTTTTCAGATAACATTTTGTATCTACGAATCAACTGCATTCGTTGGATGTATTTTAGACCAACATTTATATCACAAGGATCATTTTTAACAGCTAAATCAGTTATGGAACTGTTCAGCAGAGTGTTGAAAAGTTAATATACCATGCTGGCCTAGTGTTCTGGACAGATTGCATTACGGAGCTTCATGATAGATCAGAATATATAATTATATGATTCTTCCTAACATTTATTGTAAAGGTGATAGGATTTTCAATTAAAACAAAGTAACTATGGAAAAAGCTATTTGTAGTCAATACTGAATAAACTTTTATCTACTAGGAAAATTAGAAAAGTGGTTTCAGTTTTTTCTGCAAATAAATATACAGAATAAATTTTCTACGAAGAACGACAAGAATGACATATAAAGCTTTTTATTTTAAGAAAAAACGAACGCTTTTTTCTTCCACTTTTTTCCTGTAATGTTTGTTCAGTTGCTGTAGACGCATCCCAAGCAAACGCGTTTTCTGAAGCACCTGAGCAAATGACTGAGTACTGAAATGGTGAAAAGCTCATTGATGGTAAGCAATTTGAAGTCTTCGCTATACAAGCGTACGTTTCCCCGATAAGGTCAGGTGAAACGTTCGTAGTTAAAGACGTATTGGACCCCTAAAAATTATACGAATTTACAGTCTTCCTAATAAAAGACAACATTAAAAAAAATTGCGTGCACAAGAGGTCAAGTACTTCGCAATGTAATTTTAACTGCTTTTAATAAACAAAAAATAAGTTCAGTTAATAAATGGTAATATATTTGAAAGAGGTGATAGTAAATAAAATAAAATTTCTTCGATAACCAAAATGTTATGGGCAGATTCACGTCGCGTAATGAAAATGGCTCCTTTTAACTTTCTGCAATACCGTGCCAGAACTTTAATGAAGCAATAGTGAATCATATTCGATTGCCACAGAGATAGAAAGAAAAGAATTTCAAAGCAAATGTTTTCATCCTGACGGATATCAGACAGACTGATATATGTATATGTAAATCTCAATACAACACGTTTCAGAAATGCTTAGGTTCTGCCTCAATAAGTACTGACAATTTGATGGAAAGTTAAATCAACTGTTTGAGGGTACTTCAATGAGCTCAACAATATCGGGTCTACTGGCAGAACTAGTGTTGTAACAACTAGAAGAGAAGGTTATGCGAAATTTCAGACCACAATTAGGGGTCCGATAGGTAGATGATACTTTTGTTAACATAAAGGCTTCCAAAGTGGAGCAGTTGCAACAGAGCATAACAATTTTTTCCAAGCTATTCAATTTACTCACGCAGATGCGACAGGAGGTATCCTTGCGATCCTCTATGTGAGTATCCAAAAACTTATTGATCGAGGTCTCGCAACATGCGTCCAACGAAAAGGCTCTAATGCCGATAGCATACAAAGCTATGATAGCTACCATCCTGCGGCCCATAAATGAAGCTGCGTTTGAAAATTTTTCTACCGAGCCTTTCATTACTGCAGCAGCGATCACCTACGGAAAAAAGAAGTCACTTACCTGTATGGTTATTCCGACTCAACGGATACCCAGGCAATATTGTGAAAAGCTGTCTCAGACACAAGTGTCAACCACAAATCTTCAGTTCTAATGGAAAACCCCGACCGCGTAAATTCCACTGCCTACCTTACACACAGGGCATCTCCGAAGCGATCATCCAAAAATTACACATGTTTGTCATCTCCATTGCGCACAAACCGGCATCGTCCTTGCGCGCATCACTATCCCGGGTAAAATACCCTATATCCAAAGAGCAGCAAACTAATTTTGTCTCTCGCATTCCGTGTGCTAACTGCTCTTGAACTCATATCGGTCATACCGGCCGACGATTTAAAAAGCGTATTACGGAACATAAACTAGCCAATCGTCGACGCGACGCTGTGTCAAACATCTTTGCGCATGCCATGAGTTCGACCATCGCTTCAATTAGGATGGAACCGAAGTTGTTGCAATGACTCACACCAAACAGGTGCGTGAATTCCCCGAGTCATGGCACTCTTACATGACCAGCATTCACCGCTATGTCGATCCTCACTCTCAATACAAAGGCCTATGTGCCCGGCTCACTGACTTGCGCCCACAACCTAACCACAGCCGCATTTCTGTACGGGACCATGTTGCATCTCCCTCTTGATTTCGTCTGGCGATGGCCTGGTGTGAACAACCTGAAAATGCATGAGCTCAACTCTTTTATCCGACGAAACTCTCTTTAATATATTTATATATATATATATATAGAAAAGACGAAAATTCTTTGGGAAAAAATAGAAACTTTAATGCTTAAATTTTCGAGACTGGTCCCCCAGCTCGTCGTCAGACTACAGGCAGTGTACAGCAACAATTTATCAATAAACCGTGTTAAACAAAGGATTCTGAGATAGGGCAAAATCCGAACCAATAGGCTTTGAGTGTATTTCGTCATCCCGTCGTGATTGGTTGTGCGCGTTGAAATTTTTCTTTAACGATTTTGTATGTGGCATCCAAATCGATATGCCGGTTGATGCATGCCTCATCTGAGTGCATTTCTTCCAGGAATTCACGGCCTTTTCTGATTGGGCAGATGCCAACAATCCGTGTTTTCTCCCATGCAATTTATGTCCGGTTTCCAGTGTATGCATAGCCACTTGGGATAAATGGTCTCGTCTTTTAACCGCCAACTGATGTTCGTGTAGGCGGGTTGAGACAGATTTCCCAGTTTAGCCACAATAAACAGCATTACAACTGGAACATTTAATTTTGTAGACAACACCTTTTTATCAAGGTAGCTAACCCTGTCCTTAGGGTGTACAAGCTTTTGAGCGTAAAGTAGATTTAGGGTGGTGTGCTACTTGTATC
>WEDG01006312.1:0-52903 GCA_017591395.1 Schistocephalus solidus | reverse complement strand
TTCGGTGTACTTCGTTTCCGGTGCATTACTCAGGGGCGGGTCCGGTCGCGTCAGCCACCTACGCCCTCTCCCGCCTCCGATCTTTTTGTTTCTGTCATGACACCGGGTTGAGGTGGGGGAGGAGCAGTGAGTGCGTTAGCTGCGACGCAAGGCTACTATCACTTAAAACTATTCCACGCGCAATTCACCGTCCCTGCACCACCCTTCTCTGGAGCATACGGTGTACGTCGTCCGACTACGACGGTCGAACTGTCGTGTGTTAGACTTTCCTCCCTAAACGGGTCGCGTGGTAGATGCGTTGGACCAACACGGTGGCCAAATCCTGGTGTGGCAGGCGTTATTTTTCACGGATGAGCTCTCATACCAAATACCGAATATGGGGGCACGCGTGCCCAATACTTTCACACGTTGTTGCGGGCTCATGTCGTAACCCGCTCTCCCACTCTGTATGATACGCTTCATCTGTGCCAGACCCTGCCTCCTTTTTTCTTATGCCTTGACGCTCTGCACAGGTGGGTAAAGGAAGATAGTGTGCAGTAGATGCAGTGCAAGTCTACTTTTACTTAAAGCTAGTTTCCGTACAGGTCAGCTTCCCTGCACCCCCTCTATAGGGCATACCATGGACATCGTCGGATAACGACGGCCGAAATGACGTGCTACATCAACCCTTGCCTGCCAACAATACTTGCTGTAAATTCTTGCTCTGTTGCGTGCCTACTTTATGTCCTGTTTTTGATTTTCCAAACTTTAACCTACCGGTCCCTATACCTCAATAAAGCTGTATGAGTTTCTAACTATTACTGGCTGCAAAGGTGGCCTACGTAGCAGTTGCCCTTCACACCATGCCAGACGTTACGCCCTAAGTTCATTACCATTTGGTCGAAAGTCTCGGACAGTATATTGGCGCGTGGAAGAGGAATGCTGAGCTTCTTGTGCGTTTAGGTATACAGATAGAACTTTTTTAATAAACCGGGACATGAGAGGTAGCGGGAGGGATGAGAATGTATTAATCAACAAAACACCAGCTCAATGGTAGAGCAGTAGAAAGCGTGATTAAACGTTATGGGTAATTCAGGGTGAAGGTACCAGGAGAGAATAGGCAGGTGTCTCCAAGATATCCCAGGAGAATATGTACAGGAAAGTTCGCGTGTTACACCGGCAGGGAACTGATGTGACCTAAAACCACCCGTATTATAGGTGATCTAAAAGACTATTTCAGGGGGCGCACTTTGTACAAACCACTCCAACCGGTATCCGTTTTACTTAGAAGATAATATATTGTGTCACGAAACTATAAATATGATATTTCAACGCACCCACAACAAAAAGGATCCATTTTCGTCTTTTGAATTCGTTGTCTACCATGAGGAGGTTACCCTTTGTTTTTGTTTACTCAATGCTGGCTGTAACTGCTAACTCAGCTGCGCGTACACTTTCTTTCCTGTCTTCTGACATTTTGGAACCTTCAAGCTATCCACCAGTATACCTCGACAAGTCCTAACCATTGCTGGGTGCACATGTAGCCTATCTAGAAGGAGACCTTCTCGCCACACCAGACGTTGCACCTTAACTTCATTACTAGTCGGCAGAAATTCTCGGACAGTCCACAGGTGTGAGGGAGAGGAAATCTGATCTTCTCGTGCGTTAAGGTATGCAGATAGAACTTTGAGCAAAGGAGACGTCCACTCGAGCACTTGAACCTTTTTTTATTATTTATACGGGACTCCATCATCAGAGATAGTAGCAGCAACAGAAAAAGGGTGCACTCATAAAGGTTGCAAGCCAATCAATGATCCCTGACACAAGTCTGCAGGTGACTGCGCAGGGCTCTGTACGCCGGCGCCAAATCGATACGTCGGTTGATTGAGTTCCAATCTGTTCTTGGTTCTCGGCTCGTCTTGCTTCCGGCATGGGCGATTATCTTGACACCTGTGAATCTGAACTCATGGCCTGTTTCGTAGGTTTGGGCAGCAACTTCAAATAATTCGTCGCACATTCGGTTGATGTTCATGTATGCGCGATCTGAGAATGCGTTCCGTTTGGCTTGTGTACGTACAAGACCCGTTTAAACATGGGATACATACAATAACCCAGCTTGCTCATTCGGGTTAAGCGGGTCTTTGAGTTTCATCAACCTACTGCGCATGGTAGCTTTGGGCCGTTGTGCAATTCAAGCACCTAATCCAGCAACAATGCGTTCAGTCGCTTCTGAGACGTCCTTAATAAATGGCAGACTGTGCCCTATCCTTGGTTGTGCTTCTGTTTGGGTCCTCCGAGGCCGAATGCGTATGCATCGGCTTAAAAACACTGTTGGATGGCGATTCCTCATAATATGGTCAGGGATATATCGGACCTCACGTAGATTTTCCTCCGGCCTGCTGCAGTTATTCTCAATTCACTTGAAGAGCATTCTCACGCAGATTCGTTTATGAACCATTGGTTGGTTTCTGTGAAAGCTGGTGTTCGTTGCCTTTCTGTAAACCATCGACTCAATTTCACTTGACGAGTGCATCAAGGAAAGGTAGCTGCTGCCCTTGTTCTTTTCCCTTGGGAATTTCATATCAGGTAAGATTCCACTGAGAAAATTATCGACGTTTTGCAGCATGTTCTCTTGACGATAACAAACGTGGTGTCAACGTAATGACGCCAAAATTCGGGTGAAGGCAGTGTTTTCCAGCACCTTTAGGACCAGTTCTGCCACCAAACCGACGATCCTGGAGCCCACTGGAGTTCCTTTGATCTGCTTATAAGTTTTTTTAGCAAAAGTGAAGTAGGTTTTTTTGTTAAAATTCAAACAGCCTCATGAGGTATTCAGTTTTGAGTGGACTCTGGGCCTCGCCATTTGCATTTGAAATATCTTGCGTAAGACTTCATGCGCCACATTCGGTAGGATTGATGTAAATAATGAATTCGCCTTGAAAGCGACCATAAATTCATCCGATTGATTCGTCTGACCATGAAGGTCTACGAGGAATGGAGAGGCTGACCGAACTGACACAGTCGAATTGCCTTGGAGAAACTTCAGTTTGAAATGCATCCACTTTGCCTAGTTATAGGTAGGGCTGTCTTCTAGGGCACCGATTGGCCGCAGTTCATAGAATCCAGCCAGATCGGTGTCAGTTACTTCCATTTGGCTTCGTGATCACATTCTTGTCCTGGTATTCCCTAAGTAGTTTAGTCGGCCGATCTGCTACTGCCTTGGCTTGTGATATCACTGCTGCTCTCTCAAATTCCTCATGTATTCCTATTCATTTATTGTTTTATACACCGGGATAAGAGTTGCAGGGGAAAAGGAGGAGAATGCATTAGTCAACTAAGTGCCAGATCAACGGTGGAGTAGCAGAAAGTGAGATTAAACGTTAAGGGTAATTCAGGGTGAAGTTAACAGGAAAGAATAAGGATGTGTCTCCAAGATAGCAGGTGAGGACATGTATAGGAAAGTTCAAGTGATACACCGGCGGGCAAATGATGCGACATAAAACCACCCATATTATAGGTGATATGAAAGACTATTTCACAGTGTGGGGTAGCTATAAGCCACTCCAACCTTATACTTTTTACACACTTTAAAGAGGAAGTATTTGGCCGTGAAATTAGAAATACGATATTTGCGTTTTTTATATCGTTGTACACCATGATGAGTTTACCCCCTGTTTTTTGCTTGGTAGGGATGCCTTGCATGGCCGCCTAAACAGGACAAGGGAATAGGAACCGCCCCGCTCGCTTAAAATAGGCAGGCTTATGGTAAATTTCAGGAAGGGTAAATATACCCTTGTCTTAACGCTACCACTACCCCTAACGTAAAACTAATTGGTATCCTTACTCTTAACTATAGCCCTACCCTAAGCCATACGGTTAACCCTTAGCCTAATCAAGACCCTAACCCCAGCTCCGACCTTAACCTCAATATTAAACCCAACCCTAAACCCAACACAAACCATCACCCTAATCATAAACATAATTTCCTTGGAGTTTAGCGAAAAGTCCCATGTATTGTGGCAGTTCCTTTTCCTTTGTCCTGTTTAGGCGGTCATACAAAGCATCACCACATTTTGTTTTTTCAATGCTTTTGTACATTTTAGATTTTCGAGAAATATTTTCATACTAGCTCCTTTTAGATGCTGGAACTCAAACGGAATCTATTAGGTCGATAAGTGCCGATAGGACGATGATAATCTTGGAATTTACCGAGATTAAGTTCATGGCTCTCAAAAATAACTGGAATAATAAAACTAGGAGTCGAATTCCTGCCCCTATCGTGGATTCTGGGGACGATCTCGCTCCCAGTTCTCTGGAACCCACAGAACACTTACGAGGTCTGACGCGTCAGTACAGACACTGTCCTGTTAGTCCTGCTGACCTCTGCAAGCACAGCTGGTTGCGTTAGCCCGCGCCTAAACGTCGTCTGCACCGCACTCCCTCACCGTCAGTTCTTCTGAAAAGTTCCCTCTACTCCCTTGGTCTTGACGCCCACGTCTTACCCCGTTTAACCCGCGAGGGTGGTGAGGGCCGTGGATGCGGTGATCTCTCCTGTCAGTTGGTGTTCCAGGAACGGGTTCACCAGTCTCTGTGCGATGGATTTACAAGTGACAGATCAGGCCGATGCGTGAGGTGAAGGTGTGGTCCCAATGAAGATAGTTTAGGACCGAGGCCCCATCGTTGGTGGTGGTGGAGGTAACAGGTGATGAGTATTTGGATGTGGTCGCTATGATGGTTGGAGTGGTGAAAATGGTGCCAGGGATGACCATAAGGGACGGGGCCCGAAGGAGGGTTTGCAGAAGTTGACGCAGAACTTGAAAATGTCGGATTGTTATTGTATTGCGTCTGAAGGTGTCCGACCAGGCCGATTCACGCGCGGAAGGTGCGTTGACAGCGCGGGCATGTTTGGAGGGCTTGGGCATTGGCGATGTTAGTCCGGGACGCTGTTGAATTTCAGGCCGCCCTTTTGGCCTTGGCAGCGATCCGGTTGGCTTCAAAGATTGCTGCTCCTGTCTTCACTGTCTTCTTCCAGACCGGTCGGTTCCGGGCGAGGTCCTCCAAGTTTGCCGGGTTTATCTGCAGTTGCTTCAAAGTAGTCTTCAGAGTGTGCTTGTAGTGTCTTACTTGGCCGGCTTGTCGACGAGAACCCGTGGCGACATCTCTATAAAGAGTCGTTTGGATAGTCGGTCGTCGTCCATCCTAATAAGGTGACCGCTCTAATGCAGTTACAGTTGTTTCAGTTAGGCGTAGTTGCTGAGGTTTCCTGTTCGTTCCAGCATTTCTGTGTATGGTATCCTGTCTTGCCATCTCAGCTGTAGTATTCTGCTGAAGCGGCTGAGGTGGAAGTGGTTAAGCTTCCTTGCCTGCTTTTGGTAGACCGTCCAAGTCTCCAATCCTTACAACTGCGTCGAAAATATGACAGCTTTGTACATCTTGACTTTGGTGCTGAGGTGGAGACCGTGTCGATTCCAGACGACGTTCTGCATGCGTCCGAAGGTTTGGCTGGCTTTGGCGATCCGGTGAGTGAACTCATCGTCGATTTTTGTGCTGCGGGAGAGGTTGCTGCCCAGGTACGTGAAGGTATCCACGGCTTTTAGTTTGGCGCCGTTGACATTGATGTGAGCAGCGTTGTAGGTGGTATTGGGCGGCGGCTGATGCATAACCACCGTTTTCTTAGTGTTGATGCGCAGTCCAAAGTTTTCCCAAGCGGCAGTTACGAGGTCCATGCTCATTTACATGCCCCATTCTGTCGTTGCATTGAGCGCACAGTCGTCAGCGAGGAGGAGAAGTTCGTGGATGGTGGCTGTGGATAAGCGTGAGTTGGAGTGCATCCGCCGTTGATTAAGGAGTCGGCCATCCATTCGGTAGGCGATTCGGATCCCGGGGCGTTCGCCAAGGTAGGCGCCCATTAGCATGACAAAGAACATGAGAATTATGCGGTTAACCGCGAGGACGCAGCCCTGTTTCGCTCTGTTGGTCACATGAACCTCCACAATCCTTTGCGATCCGCCATGTCAAAGGCTTTCGTCAGATCTACGAAGGTTGAGTATAGATGAGTCCGCATCTCCTGACACTTCTCCTGCCGCTCGCGGGTGGTGAAGACCATGTCGGTGGTGCCGCGATGGCGGCAGAAACCGCATTGACTTTCCGGAAGGAGTCCTTGTTCCAAGTGGCCATTGAGGTGATTGAGGAGAATGCGGGTGAAGGTTTTCCCGACGATTTTGAGCATCGAGATTCCTCGATGCTTGTCGTAGAGTTGGCGGTTCCTCTTCATCTTGCAGAGATTTACGATCGTGGCGTCTTTGAAATCCTAAGGGACTTGTCCTTGGTGCCACATTGCCTGGAAGAGCGCTGTGAGCTGATTCATCAGTTGGGGGCCACTATGTTTATAAATCTCAGCAGGGATTGCGTCTGGTCCAGGTGCTTTCCCACTGTAGAGTTGTTTCCCGGCCCTGATGCTTTCTTGGAGAGAGGGCAGGAGATTGAGTTCGGCGTTGGTTTTCACCTCAGGCCGTTGGTCAGTGGCGGCATCTGAGATGGTGGAGGGCCGGTTAAGAAGACTTTGGAAGTGCTCCTCTCAGTGCTTCAGGCTTTGCGTTTTCTCAGTTTGCAGGATATTTCCATCAGCATTGAGAAGAGGGGCAGCTTATTTGACAGGAGGTCCGTATACAGTCTTGATGGTGGCGAATAAGTTCTTCCATTTGTTTTGGTGCACGTACCCTTGTATCTCCTCGGCCTTACAGGCCATCCAGGCATCCTTTTGAAATTGAGCCGCCATCTTTTCCGCTCTCCATTCGCATGTGAAATTTCTTATATCTATGTCGGTTAGCCTATTTGACCCATTTTATACCCATTCTTAACCTTATTTGTTTTTTTTGAACAACAAAAATGAGGTCATCGGTGCACGACGCTGGCACAGTTTTGAAAGAAGTCCAATTTGGTCGATATTTTGAGACGCATTCAAGAATGATTCTTCATGAGGTTAATATGTGCATTCTTTGACCATTTGTTTGTGATCTTCCGGTTTTGTGTGGCTTGTGTTCCCAACCTTATTCACGGTGAATGGAGGACATTTTTTTGCTGAAAGTTTTGGAATTTTAATTTCAAAATAAAGCCTAACTCTCTCTCTCTCTCTCAGTATCTCCCGTAGCCGTTGCTGTACAAGGCGGCGACTTCGGTAGACGGCTGTCTTATTTACATATGTAGGACGGTTGACGTAGGCTTTATGAAACCTATTCTTCTCAGCGAGCACAGTAGTGATGGCTGCGTCGTTGTCATCAAACCAGTCCTGGTGTTGACGGCGTGCGCGTCTGAGGACATCTAGGGTGGTGGATTGGACCGTGTCCCTCAGTTGACACCAGCGTTTCTCCACGGAGGCATCATCGTTGGCGACTGGGAGGCTGGCTATTCGATTGGCCAGCTCGTTGCTGAAATGGAGATAGTGAGTAGGTACATTCAAACAAACAGTATTCAACTTACCGGGTGGTCGCTTACCTTGGGGTCTCCTGTGTGGCTGAAGACGAAGCCTCATCTTGAAGATGACGAGGTGATGATCCGTCAATCCGTCGACACCGGGGATCGTCTTTTTCACCAGCACATCCTGTTGGTCACGCATCCGAACTAGGACATAATCCAGCAGTTGCCATTGTCTCGACCGGGGGTGCACCCAGATCGCCTTCTGTCGCATCGGGAGGCAGAAGAAGGTGTTGGTCAGGATCGGGCGGTGCTCTGCACAGGTTCGTAGGAGGAGAAAGCATTGTCGTTGAAGCCGGCGGGACCATGGACGCCCAACACTCCTCTCTAGGTGGCATAGTCTGTCCCGACGCGGGCGGTAAATTCCCCAAGGACAATTAACTTGCCCTCCTTCGGAACAGTCGCCAGCAGGGCTTGCAGGTTCTCGTAGAATTTGTCCTTCGCCGCATCAGAGCTCGTCATTGGGGAGCGTAGGCACTGATGATGGCGGTTAACTTGTCTCCCCGAAGAGGCAGGTGGAGGCTCATAGGCGATCATTGACGCCCTGCGGCAAACAGGGCAGACGTCCGACGATGTCTTTCCGGATAGCAAAGGCGACACCAGCGTCACGTCGCTCTGCCTTTGGCCGGCCGCTCCAGAGGAAGGTGTAGCTGGCGCCCACCTCCTCCAGTTGACGCTGCTCAGAGAATCGGGTGTCGCTGAGAGCAGCAATGTCCACCTTGTGGTGCGCCAGTTCCCCAGCGACTAGCACCGTCCTCTTTTCCGGCTCGTTGCTCCTGGGATTGTCTAAAAGGGATCGAATATTCCAGGCTGCTATTGGGAGCGGACTCACCTGAGCAGCCTGGAGAGTGTGGCTTGGGGGATGAGGACGGGGTATTGTTGTTTGTTTGAGTTTTACAACCAATTGTTTTGCAATCTGCGAGCCGCAGCCGCCTGCAGAAGACGAGAGACCCAGCATTTGTTTATGTTACCTTATCTAGCCCCTTCCTCCACGAGGAGGCAAGTAGCGCTGCCTCTAAATAGAGCTGCTGGGGCATCCTATATGGCTGCTGAACTCCACTATGGGTCACGGGTTTGTTTTACTGGAAGTGCAACGTGAGTTAGGCTGTGCCGCCTATGGGAAGATGAGGAGTGAGACATGCCAGACACATGACATCGCTCTTCTCTCTCTCTCTCTCTCTCTCACTCTCTCTCTCTCTCTCTCTCTCTCTTACCATACGTTTCGAAAAGAATTGAACACAACAGCGGTTTTAGGCCATTGTAAATTCCTCACTCAGTGGTACAGATTTAGCTTAATATGAACGAGCGCCTGTATCAATTTTCCTTTTTACCCTAACTCATGTGTTTTCAAAGATAATTTTTGTTCTTCAGCGAGACCTTTGAATTTCAAAAGTGTTTGACTCCGTGGAGTGGGTTTATCTCCGCATTATGAGCAGGGCTTTGTACTGTTTTGGACATTTCATGAGTTGGATCACTCAGTTCAACCATAGTTTATTAAATCTTAGTTTCTGGTTGTACAGGGAGCTCTTCATGTCATAGTTTGAGTACATAATTTGCAAACGACATGAACCGTCGTTTTTGCAGCGTGCGAGCTACCAAACATCTTCTTTTTGACTTCAATTCAATTCCACTTTTCACAAATAATTTAACTTAAGCTGTTCAGAAGGAATTATTCTTATGCGTGGAAGAAGCTCTCCTGCTAATAAAACTTTATCGACATATTCATTAGGCTACACATTGTCATTAATGTCCTCGAACGCGTAGTTAATTTCAGACCAACATGCTCCACTCGAACATTAAACTTGAGTAACAGATCCTTCCTGCGAATAAAGGATCATATGAACACTTGCAGTAGCTAAAGGCCCGAGTTTTTTACTATGCAACTATACAGGTTTAGGAAGCCCATTATGTGCAAGTTGAATATAATTATGAAATCTACAAATGGACTTCAGGGCCTTTGGTGGAGGAGCTCAAACTGATCGGTTACAGAAAGCTCTCATGCCATTCCCTGCCAGGAGCCACTAAGCCGCTATAGAACATTACAGACAGAGACAAGTGAGGCTGAAATGGCCATTTCTGGCTTATTAGCCTTCATAAGTTAGCCATATCCAACCCCAGGTAGCGCGCAGCCCGACGTTCATAGCCGCGACCTGTTGATAAGAATTCCAACACTTTAAACATCGAGATACGGGCCATTCAATTGACCATTCCAGTCTCAATTGTCCTTGTTGGTGATTTTCGTTTGCTTAAGAAACTTGTTTACTTCAAGTAGAATTTTGCAACGATGGCTTCGCAGACTGTGAGTAAAGGCCTGTGATCATGAAAATTAAATCCAGTAGCTTATGAAAAGTTCATAGTGGCGAACACTTATGGTTTGAACAAATTTGAACGTGAGCCGTATTTACTCTTCCTGTGCAGCCTCAGCTAGTGATAAGAGTATTGAAGACACTATCTTTACCTGTGGATACTAATGGAAACACGTCTCACGGATTCAGTGGTGGGGAGCATTACAAGAGGATTCTCACCATGCCTGTGGTTGTGTTAGGGTTTACCCAGCTTTTCAAAGCAATTTATATTGTTAATCATGTAACCCACTGCCATCCATTGGTCTTCTAACCAAACTTAGATGGCACTGGTCTGAAACCTTCTGCATAAATAGGTAGTCATATACAATTTCTGAGAAAAAAAAACAATTTATTTAGATCTTCTTTCTCGGAATATATGACAGATGTTATCTATCATGTGTCTTCTCTGGCGTTGGTGTCCATTGATTCTTATGCAGTTAGAAGTCGGCAATTAAGAAAATTTTGTCTTGAGCCAAACTTATCAAGCTTATACTCATCATTCTACAGACACTACGACGTATAAATAGCAGTAAGATTATTTAATAAGGCATGTAACTTTACGTAGGCAAAGCACATAAATGATATTCGTATTTTGCAGGGAAATAAACGTTCGGGTAATTTACCCAGCCGCGTCTTATTTCGCTAGCATTAACTAATAACTGTTTTGGAATATTCTTTTCACATTTTGACGCCACATTGCCATGCTTCAAAATGAGAGTTAGACCGTCGTAGTCCGGTGCTGATCACCGTATGCACTCTCTCCATCTCTCTCACCTGAGCCCGGTGTCATGACAGAGTAGAGAAGACCGGAGGTGGGAGAAGGCGCAGGTGGCTGGCGTGGCCGGAGGCGCCCCTGGGCTTACCACCACACCTGGCTCGGATCCCAGGTCGTTTGAGTGCCATAAACGCCATATTAAGAAAGAGCATTGCAGCCTGACTCTCAGTCCACCAAGTCAGGCACTACACACAAAAACACACAGTGGGCCGACCACGCGGTCCGAGTTATCCCGTCAGTTGGCAACCTTCCAAGCCACGGCTTTTAGCGCACCATGATAGCTTCAAGCGTCTCAGATTGTTTATAGGGAAGAAAAATTGCTGAGCTGTCGACCTCACTCTCGCCCCCACCCCCACCATCAGACCACCGTCCGAGCCGGTCAGTTGTCTGATGCCTTAGTGAGTTCAGCTGCTGATGACATCGTCTACGCATACTACGTACACGACCTGACCCCCAAACACAAGCACCAGGATTTCACACAACAGGGGTTTGAAAGGCTCAACTCTCACATGTATGAGATAGCCAGATGTCACGTTAAGAATGAACCCACGCAGCCTGTCTCTTAGACCACCATTCAGCCATTCCACACAACACATTGGACTGACTGAGAGGTCTGAGTGTTATTGTCAGTTGGCAACATTCCAACCCACGTCGCTTATCGCCCCATGATATTCTCAAGCTCAGATCACACATGCAACAAACGAGCCACATGGAGAAGGAGCTGAGGATCATGCTTGCCTCTCTATCAGCTATGCAGACCGACACCATGTATCTTGTGTTGTTGCAGAGGCTGATGAGGAAAGATGTAGTGTTGTGGTATAGCTAGTGGTGTTCTACCGCAGGTTTTCATGTAGACATACGTGACCTAATAGGCCCATGCGGTGTGTGAATGTGCGCTGGCAGTGCGGACAGTTGAGTCGGGAGCGGTGGGTGTATGCTTGTGCTACTGGTACGCCTGCTCTGTATTATGAATTCGCAAGTGACCGATCAGGCCGATGCGTGATGCACATGTGCGGTGAGAATTAGGATAAGATAGGTCGGGAGGTGCTGAGTCTCCTAGAGATCTGCTGTGAGTACTCGCAGTCGAGCTCCTGGGAGGAATATGGGAAGTGTTGATGGGTGCACAAGATGTGTTGGCATTGCGGCAGATTCCGATTTCGTGGATTCGCGTGTATCCGGGCAGGTTCATGCGATTAGTGAATGCACATGGGCAGTGAGAGCATTGGAGGCGGTGGGCTCCGCTCTGTGTTGGTGCTCCAGGCACTAGTTCACCCGTCCCTGTGCGATGGATTAGAAAGTGACCGACCAGGTCGATGTGTGGGGTGAATGTGCAATCAAAATAAGGACAGGTTAGTACCGAGTCCCCATCGCTGGTACTGGAGGTGGTGGTGGTAGCAGGTGGAAGGTAGTCGGAGGTGGTTTCTGAGGTGGCGGGAGAGGGGCAAGTGGTGTTTCTCGCGGTGATCGGCGCAGGGGGAGGAAGAGGGGGGATGGTGTCGGTGATCGTGGGCGGCGGGGCATCGATGAAATTGTTGGGGTTGTCGCCATCGCGGGTGAAGCAAAAGTTGATGATTTGAGGTTGTTGTTGCATTGTGTTCGAAGATGTCCAACCAGACCGCTTCGCGCGCGGAATGTGCGTTGGCAGCGTGGGCAGTCGACAGGGTTTGGGCCCTGGCAGTGTTGATCCGCGGTGCTTCGGACTTGCGAACCGACCTTTTGGCCTTTGCAGCGGCGATGCGGTTGGCCTCATAGATTGCTGCACCAGTCTTCACTGATCTTCTCCATACTGGTCTATCCTGGGTAAGGTCCTCCCTGGTCTCCGGGTTGATTTGCAGTTGCTTCAGAAATTTCTTCAAATTGTCCTTGAAGCGTCGTTTTTGACCTCCCTGTCGGTGAGCCCCCGTAGCGACATCTCCATAGAAAAGTCGTTTGGGTAGTCATTCGCCCATTTTCAGCAGATGGCCGCCCCATCGCAGTTGCACTTGTCTCAGCATTGCGTGGATGCTGAGGATTCTGATCCACTCCAGGACTTCTGTTTCCGGGATCCTGTCTTGCCATCTCACCTTCAGTATTCTGCAGAGCCATTTGCTTTGGCGTTATTCAGCTTCCTGACTTGGTTCAAGTGACGGTTCAGGTCTGCACTCTGTAAAGGACTGTCATCAAGTTAACGGTCTTTTAAATCTTCAGTTTGGTATTCAGGTGAATATCTTGGCGATCCTACGCCGAGGCATGCAGCCGACCGAAGGCCTGACTGGCTTTGGAGATCCGTTGAGTGACCTCGTCGTCAATTCTCGTGTTGCGTGAAAGCGTGCTTTCCAAAGAAGCAAAGGTTTCCACATATTCCGTGGAGAGCCGTTCAAATTGATTCGAAGAGCCTTGTATTGCACGCTAGGCGATGGTTGGTACATGACCACCGCTTTGGTTGTACTGATTGTTAATTTAAAATTGGCGCATCCTTCTGCGAAGAAGTCTAAGCTCCTTTGCATGTCTTCGACCGTCACGGTGTTAAGGGCGCAGTCATCCACGAAGATCAAGTTATGGACTACAGTCGTAGACACACGCGTTGGGGCCTGCATGCGCCGACTGTTGAGAAGGTGCCCATCATTTCTGTATGCGATGCGGATCCCATGCAGCTCATCATAGTAGGCGTTTTTCAGTATAGCAGAGAACCTGAAAGGGATGAGGGTGGGGGACAGTACGCAGCCCTGCTTCACTCCGTTGGTCACCACGAATGCTTGGAATAAAATCCCGACATGAAGCTGATGCACCATATGCGTAAACCATTGAGGACAGCTGAATTTCCGCATGACTTTCCCCAGTCCGTCGCGATTCAACATTTAAAAGGCTTTCGTCAGATCCACGAATGTAGTTAAGATGTGGGTTTACATCTCCTGGCACTTATATTGTAGCTGGCGAGGAGTGAAAATCATGTCGGTTGTGCAGTGATGTCGTCGGAAGCCACGTTGACTTTCCGGAAGCAGGCTCTGCTCTAGGTGGCCGCTCAGAAGATTGAAAATTATACGAGCAAAGGTCTTTCCGGCGATGTTGATCAATGAGATGTCTCTGTGATAATCACTCAGTTGCCGGTTCCCTTCCACTTTTAGAGATGAACGATGGTCGCGTCTTTGAAATCCTGAGGAACTTGTCCTTGGCGCCAAATCTCCTGGAAGAGAGTTGTGAGGTTTGCCATCAGCCGGGGCCCACCGTGCTTGGAGACTTCCGGTGGGATTGCGTCGGATCCCAGTGCTTTCCAGCTAGAAATCTGTTGCACAGTCCAGATGATTTCTGGTAGGGAAGACAGCAGATCCAGGTCATTGTTCATGTCCACTTGAGGGAGTCAATCAATTTCAGTATCGGAGATGGCTGATGAGCAATTGGGGACACTTCTGAAGTGCTCGGCCCAGCGCTTCAGAATTTGCGATTTCTCTGTCAGCAGTGTTGTGCCGTCAGAGCTGAGCAGCGGTGCGGTCCCCTTGATGCAGGGGACCGTAGATGGCTTTGAAGAAGTTTTTCATTTCATTGCGGTCCGCATACCCCTGGATCTCCTCAATCTTTCGGACTATCCAGTCGTCCTGCATCTCCTGTAGAGGCGTAAACGCTGATAATTGTGGCTAACTTTTCTCCCCGAAGAGGTAGGCGGAGGCTCAGCAGGCGATTACTGATACCCTGCGGTATACGTGGCAGTCATCCCACGATATCTTTCCTGATGTTAAAGGTGACACCAGCGTCACCTCGCTCGGTCTTTGGCCGGCCTCTCCAGAAGAAGGTGTAGCCGGCCCCCACCTCCTTCAGCTAACCCTGTTCAAAGAATTGGATCTCGCTGAAAGCAGCAATGTCCACCTTGTAGCGGGCCGGTTCCCCAGCGACTAGTGGCGTCCTCCGTTCCGGCCGGTTGCGCCTTGGCTTGTCTAAAAGTGAGCGAACATTCCAGGCTGCTAGGGTGAGCGGACTCACCCAAGCATGTCGGAGTGTATGGCGCAGGGGATGTGGACGGGGTATTGTTGTTTGTTTGAGTTTTACGACGGCGTATTTTGCAATCTACAAGCCGCGGTTGGCTGCAGAAGAGATGAGACCCATCATTTGGTTAGGGCACCTTTTCTAGCAACTTCCTCCGCGAGGGGCAAGCAGTGCTATCGCTAGATAAGTCTGCTAGGGCATCGCAGACGGCTGCCGAACTTCACCATGGGTCAGGGTTTTGTTTTAGCGGGAGTTAGGCTTGGCGCCCCCACCGTAGGACATTTTGAGAGGGGGTAGGTGAGGATTTCGGGAGTCATACAAACCGGGTGTGGATGTGCACAAAGTACCGGAGACCCTCACCTGATTTACCCCTCCGGTCGTAAATGTTGCTCATGGTGTGGAACAGGGAAGAATCCAGCTTTGAGGAGCCACAGGTGGGAGTTGGTTCCCAGCTAGAGGCAGCCACAGGAGCATTCACCACCTGCATAAGACAAGGGCAGTAACCAAATACTATCTGTGTGTTGCTACCCCCACTTGAAACCCCCTACACCCCTCTTTATCGGGCAAACATACACGAAATGCTGGTAAGTGTAAGTATTCTAGTCTCCCGGCCCTAGCAATAAACCTCAACCAAACCTAGGCTTACACTTGACTCCAAATCTACCCTTCAATTTAACCTTACCTTAACCCGAACTGTAATTCCACCGGGAGGTAGCACATATCCGCATCTATCACGGCGATTCTGGAGGTATTGCCCTGCGGTGGGCATAAAAGCGTCCGCTAGCAACACGCCGAACAAAAATACAGAACTGCCGAAGGCATACGCCCGCCTTCTGTAACTGTCACTACCAGTGCGATCGTCAAGTTCGACGTTCTCCACCGTGTGCTCCACAACATGTTGGTGCAGGGGCGGTGACTGGCGTTTATTATAATGTGAGGAGACTTTCATTGCACCTAACTCATTCTCTGTTTGACCCCCCCTACAACCTGGACCCGGTGTCAAGACAGAGTCAAGGGGACTAGGGATAGAGAAGTAACTGTCACCACATACTAGCAGACTGCTGTCCAGTGCTATGCGGGTTTTCTGGGCGGAACATTCGAATGCTCTTCTCACAAGTCCACCAGAGGCTACTTGCTGACTTTTACTGCCAATCGTGCAAGCAGATAATGGTGTCCTATTAGGCGCATGGATGTGTTCTGACTGAAGTTGGCCTTACGGTTGCATATTTTGGCTGGCATGCATGTAGTAAACAGTGGTGCCGGGGTAGGCTAGTCCAAACGATTGAGCTAGCGCCTATGGTAGAGCACGCAGAGGGGCCTTAGCAACCAGAGAAGGTTACCATAGGTCGCACATTCGCACTGCAGCAACAATCCGCACGCGTCAACACTGGAGCGCGATAGCCCGACGTGAAATTCTGCGCCCACAGCGTGACAGTCACGCTGGTCCTATGAAACACCATTTTGCCTCAGTGCTGCTCTTACGCGTTTCACGCGATCGATCACCGCCCCTCTATCCCAAATGGCGCCTTCCCGTGACCTGGTCATTCTCATATAACAGCAGAAATCCCAGGGCTGTTACAGCCGCCCCACGCTGACGTAATGCTATACCGTGTTGGGCGGTGGGGCGGGGATAGGGAAGGGAGACTAGGCGTTAATTATAGATACTATTTACGCATCTCTGCAGTATCTTGTCCACATTCGACAGCGCAGTGACAAATTTTGCGCATTCTGGGCCCAGACAGAGACGCCCGCGCACACTTTGATGTAGAATACAACGTTCCTAACTGGTGCCATGCGACGCCGAACAAGGAACATCGCCTGGAGATAGCCCCTTATAACGTATCCTGAATGTAGGATCAAATACGGGTCTTCCGGTTAACCTTGGAGCACTGGATCTATAGTTGGATGTGGCTGGCTGCAGGACTGACAGTCAGACTCCACTGATTCGTTCTTATTACGGTCTTTATGGCTCCCCCACTCCGTGGGATCCGAGCCAGGTGTGGGGAACGCTTAGGGTCGGCTCCGGCCGCACCAGCCACCTGCGCTTTCTCTCGCCTCCGGTCTTGTTGATTTGGTCACAACACCAGGCCCAGACGGGAGAGGGCGGTAGATGCAGCGTAGGTTTAATCTCATTATAATCTAATTCACGCTCAAGTCAGTGTCCCTGCACCACCATGCAGGGGGGAGGGGGGCACATAGTGGACCTCGTCGAAACCCAAGTTCAAACTGTCAGGCCTAGAACCCTCTATAGCGATCGGGAAGCAGTAAGTGCCACCTAAAAATGAATCGGATTGTCTAGACCGAAGAATAGCATTCACCCTGTGACTTTCTACTTCGTCAAGCCTCTGGGTAGCTGGTTTAACTGTTGTACGTTGTGGCTAACGACATACTGACCATCGAGTAAAGAAATTATTCCACCATTATTTAACGAACAACTTGAGGCGGTTCAGTTACATCTGAATTTGTTCTCAAGGGTGAACGACTTACTCGATAGGACTGAAAGCGCTACGAAAAGCGGAAAAATGGCTTCGCATAAAAACAAAGACAATATGTACACTACCAGTATCTTCCACGTAGTTATGCCGAGAAAGGGTAGGCATGCCTAGGTTAGCGGAAGTAGGTTAACACCAAAATCAGGGCAGACCAACGAATTCACTTAGCCTACGATTTTAAACTAGATACTGAATCGTTCAAAGGCCCAAAGGACTCAAAAAAATCCAGTTGTTCTATCGCCTCGATTACAGTGAAGAGGCAACGACGTCCTCTTCAGTTCCGACGTGAGGAATTCTACAACTTTGACATTTGGCGCCCGATTAAGATACACTGCGGCAGAGAGAATCGTTGCGCGCGCACACTTAAATTTAGGCCGTAAAAAACGCGCATACAGTCTCATTGAAGGCAAGCGTTATGACAACGTGATTGTGATGAACCGACAAAAACGGAGGGGAGACTGCTAAAGAGCATTTTCAGGATTATTCGGGTTCTCGTCAGTCAACCATTCCCCTGACAAGCATGCTCCAGTGGTTGACATATAAGTAGAAGCTGATGAGCTTTGTCATTGCATTCAGTTACATCGCTGGTTGGTTGAGAGGCTCAGACGACGGAGTGAAATTTAGTGAGGCCGACACTGAGTAACAGAGAGTGATGTAGATTCAGTGCAAGTCTGCTTTCACAGTAAGCCACCGCAAGTCACTGTTCCTGCACAGCCATGCTATTGAGCACACGACAAACCTCTTCGAGACTACGAGGGTCGAACGCTGGAGAATCCGTCCTCACAGCCAGTCAGCGCACTATCCACAATTGTAAATCTGGCTCACTTGAATTTCTCAAGACATGCTAGGAGTCGTGGCTCGGGAGGCGTGTGTCCACAAAACGGGCCGCATGGTAGATGCGCTGGACCAACCCGAGGGCTAGATCAGGGCACGGTAGGCGCTAGTCAGGATGCGTTCCCATAAAATGCCGCACATGATGGGGTGTGGTTGCACGCGTAGGTGCAGGCTTACGCCGTGCCAGCCACCTGCACTTGATCCCGCCTCCGATCTTCTTTACTCTGTCTTAACACCGGGTGCAGGTCAGTAAGAGAAGAGACAGTGTGGTAGATGCAGCGAAAGTCCATTATCGCTTAAAACCAATTCACGCGCAAGTCGTCGTAGAGCACAGTGTCGGATTGGGGGGCTGCCAAATGACATGTTACCTCGGTTCGCGTGGGACTATTTTGGAGTGAATTGAGGTCTGAGAATCAGACTGCAGTGGCTCCTCCCAAATGCGGCCTTAACAGCCCTTTTGTGACTGTGCGTTCCCACGCGCACCGCTTAATCCGCTGCTCCTGGTCGAGGCCGTCGGCTCACGTGATGGCCAGCACAGACGCTGACTCCCGCCGTCCCTCTTTGCGCTCCTGCTTGGACCGATCGAGACTTGACACCAGCCTCTCGAGTGCTCTTAACCAATCACCGTGCCTCACTTCACTGATTGGCTGCAGGCGACAAATGAAGCCCTGGAGTCAAGTCATCTCAACAGCGGACAGACGCACAACAACTGGCCTGAAGAAGCAACTAGCGGCAACTGCTTGCATAGCCCCTTGTAAGCTTTTTTGCCTCAGGAAAAGCTCTTCCTACCTAATCTTTCTTGCCTGACTTCTGTCTTGGGAAACCTTCGTGTTGTTATATGTTGTGGGGACCAGGTCGTATGTGACCCACGTAGATGGCCCACTTAGCTTTGTTAGCCCCTGTACCCGAGCCTGTCTCACATTTTTCTTTTCATAGCAAGACAAACGACGGAGGAGAGAGTGCAGTAGATGCTGCGAAAATCTACCTCATTATAAACTAATTTCCATGCAAATTACAAATGCTGTGCCCGCTTTGTGAGGCACGCGGTGGTCGTTGTCACTCGTGATAGGCGAACTATCAATCGACCAGCTGTCGTCACCGTATAACCAAAGTTCATCACCGTCTTTGTGCCTGTCAGTCTTCGTCGGAGTAAAACCAGGTAGCAGGCACCGGTCAGGGGTTCGCCTGACTGCAGGGGGCTGCTTTCAGCCAGTTCAACGTTCATCTGTGTTCATATCGAAAAAATACTATGCCGCATGAGGCACCATAAAAGCTATCCGAAATTACGGTCTGAACAATGACAAAGCTCCTCACTGGTTATACGCCTAATTTACTATTCATAAGGATGCGTTATGATCAGATCGCTCTTGTCGATCGCATCAGTGCGCCGAAAGTTCGGTCATCACAAGCTATGAGCTCAACTGCGTGCCCTACGGAGTGAACGCAGCAATAGTGACTTGTTTGCATTATTTTATAGGTAGACGCACTTTCCCAGCATCTACCGTACTCTCCCCCTCCCCCCCACCTGGGCCCAGTTTGAAGGCATACTCCTGACAAAAGAAGATGGGATCAGATGCAGTTGGCTGGCGCAGAATGAACCCGCACCTAGGCGTGCACCCCCACCCAAGCCACGACTTTTAACGCACCGTGATAAATGTCGAGCGCTTCGGATTGGTTATTGTGAGGAGTAAGCACTGAGACAGTCCATATGACCCTCTCTTTTCTCATCAAGATGTCAGTTGACTGTCCGAGCCGATGAGTTATCTGATGTCCAGATTGGGCGCAGTAACCTCGTCTGCACATGCCACCTACACGACCTAGCCTCCACACACAACACACTAGGTTTTCACATGAAAGGAGTGGAACGCCCGGAGCTCATGTGTGTGAGTGCGATAAAAACCACATTAAGAAACAAACATCGTAGCCAGGCTCTCAGTCCGCCAGTCAGCCACTCCACACAAACACACACTGTGCTGACCGAGCAGTCCAAGTTTTCCATTCAGTTGGCAAGCTTCCAAGCTACGGATTTTGGCACACCGTGATGGTCTCAGGTGCATCAGATTATTTATAGCGAGGAATATACACTAAGAGTCGATCTTATTCACTCTGCCCTTTCTCGTGCACCAGACGAGTGTTTGAGCCGGTCGATCAACTGATTCCGAGATTGGAAGACGCGTCTGACAGAGCCCATCTGCGCTTGTTACGCACACGACCTGGTTCCAACAAAGTGTTAGGATTTCAGACGGAGGGGTGAACTGTTGGGGTCTCACATGTAATAGAGGGGCCACATGGAGGAGCTGACGAACACACTTCTCACCTACATGAGAGGAGCCTTTTTCCTGCCTACAGCGTGTGGTGCCGGACGTGCTCATGTATGTTTCATTTGTTGATGGGAAAATTGGTTATGATGTGGTTTAGACGGTGCCGGTTTACCGCAGGTATTCCTGGGTCACATGTCGCCGAACAAGCTCATGTGATGCCTGAATGACCGAGGACAATGCGGGCAGTTTATGTGATGATGACGGGTATGTTAGGGCTCCAGGCACTGGTTCGCCAGTCTCTGTCGATTGATTCTCAAATGACAGACAAGGCCAATGCGTTATATACATGTGCGGTGGCCATGTGAGCAGGGTAGGTTGGTAGATGCAGAGTCGGTTGAGGTGGTGATGCCGCTAGAAGTAGCCGTGCTAGTGGATAGGGAGTTGGTAATACTAGAGATGAAAGAGTTGTAGGGTGTACTAGGTGTGTCAGTATTGTGGTGAATTCCGCTATTGTGGACAAGCCTGTAACTGGATAGACCTATTTGGTGAGCGAATATGCGTGGCTCGCTAGTCTCAGTGTGATAGATTCACAAGTGACCGACCAGGCCAAAGTGTGATGTGAATATGTGATCACAATGAATACAAGTTGGAAGCGAATTGACATTGCTGGTGGTGAGGATAGTGGTTGTGAAGCATCATGGGCTTTCTCATCGATGGCGGGTGTTTGATATGTCGTAGTCATCGTTGTGACAGAGGTTGTCTGCATGTCATGTAAAATATGGTTCTCACAGCACTCAATAAACTACTATAAGAGGAGTTCGAGGCTCATATGCATGGGAGTGCCCGAAATTACACATTAAGAGTTAGTCAGTTTTGTCTGATTATCATTCCTCGAAACTTTAAAATACTTCAATTCAGTTTGAGTTATATTGTCAGTTGGCAACCTTAAAGGCCAAAAGTCGTGATAGGTTTGAGCACGTCAGATTTACTACGACAGTTCGACCGTCGTAGTCCGACGATGTCCACCGTATGCTCCATGGGATAAGTGGAGCAGGGACAGTGACTTGCACGTGATTTAGTTTAAAGTGATAGTAGACTTGCGCTGCATCTACCGCAATCTCTCCTCCTCCCCCACCTGAGCCCGGTGTCAAAACAGAGTCAAGAAGACCGGAGGCGGGAGAGGACGCAGGTGGCTGGCGCGGCCGGATCCCCTAAGTCCTAGCCGCCCCTAGGCGTGCCACCACACCTCCCATGTTCGGCATTTGTTAGCGGAGCGCAACCCGAATAACGCATGCCGTGCCCTGATGTGGCCCCCGTGTTGGTCCAATGCATTACCACGTGGCCCGTTTAGGGGGCACCATTCGACATTCTGCCAACCAACTGGCTATGAAAGAGAGCGCAGTGGCTGACCAAGCGTGAGGGCTAAAGTTTATAACTCGTTAGATACGTTATAGACTCGCGCGAACTTAGCGCTGCCTGATAAGCGTGTGCCGTGAGCCAAATTGACTCCTCTTTGGGTTATTTCCACTGCAAGACAGTTCGTTGCGGAATTGATAACAGTGGGTCAAAATCCCCGGCACGCGTTTATGATAAAAAGCTGGCAATTACCATCGGTCATACCATCTCACCTCTAACATTCGCCACACAGATAGAGCGTTTAATAAGAAATATCCTTAACTTTCAACGTTGTGTGCCTCAACATAGACTGAGAGTTCTGTAACGACGCGATACCATGGCCCGACAAAAACGTTGATTCTTATACTCATTTGGTTGAAACTTGCGTCTTTGACGAATTTTATACTCGAAGGTAGGGTGTGTTTGGGTTTGTAAATCTTTTTAATATGAGCTTGTTTAAGAACGTAAGATGTCTATTCATACAGCAGCACATTTTTCGTTGACGAACGCTCAACGATCACTAATTGAACTCACCCGTTCCAAACTTCCTTGAGGCTCAGGCTCAAGTCCCACCAGTAGCCGCACAAAGCCTAGTATCATAGACGGATTCTGATTGCTGGCAAAGACAAGGGAGACTAGAATGGCCATTTCTGGCTCATTAGCCGTCATAAGCCAGTCATATGCGGAAGGGAACGACTGAGTTCCGATAGCGATCAGTGAGCGTTTGTTAACTAACTTCAATATTCCTGATCTAGCCTGACAAGACAACGAGGCCATTCCTCAATGGTTACAGCATTGGACTTCTGATCAACTGGTCGCAGGTTCGAGCTTCGGGTGGTGCACCATTTGACTGGCTGCTGACATCTAATGAGCTTTAAATGGCCATTTCAGTCTCCCTTGTTTTTTTCGCATCCTAGGCATTACAGCTGCACACATATTAAGGCTGCTTACAAAGTATACAACATGGTCCGCATCCCGAAACAGTTTTATGAGCCCTATATAACACCTTATGTCTAGTGTATAAAACTTTATGACTTTACCTATACGGAAAATATAGAGCCTGTAGTTTATAAAACTTTAATGCAGGTAAATCAGCAGATCGGACTCAACACTATTCGAGAATGGAAAACTTTTTTAAAATTGAAAGATACCGTTTTCCAAAAGACGTAATCTGATACCAGGAAAGAATATTTTTGAATGTTTTCTATAAGCCATAGTTGAATTTATAGAAGTATAGAAAATAAATGTGGAAAATGCACACTCCTTTAGTAGGAATTATTTACGCAGTGCAGTTTTGGCATGCGGCTAAAAGGAAGCTCTTTCAATAGACGGTATCCTGACGCAAATGAAATATATGGGGGTATATTGCACGAGAATTAATAGCATAACTAAATGGAGTAACCTTTTCTAATCATAAAACATTTCAGAATTTCGGTTAACCTTTCATGGGAAAAGTGCACGATTTTCGCAAACTACCAGAAGCATCCAAAAATAATTTGCAGCTGCCTCGATGACAGAGCGTGCGATTTAATGCTCAGTGGAAAAAGATATGGGTTCGAGTCCTGTATTGGGGTATGACTGGCGGATAATGGCCAAAAAGCCTGAAACTGCCATCCCGGATTTCCTAGTCTTATTGATATAACTTCTGCAGCATTAAAGGTCATTATGCGACCGCCTGTGAGCGTTTTAACCCTCAGTTCCAAACCAAAGCGGGATGAGTAGGCTAATTTTACAATCAGATCGTTAAAAAATCCCTTGCAGAGCATTGTCAACAGTTTCTACCTGAGGAGACTTTAAAAACATGGAAGAAACCAAATCGATCCAGATTAATCCTTTTCTTCGTAATTTTTCCGAGACATTAATACAATATTGGCGTGTGACTAATTTCAGTGCACTTGATTTTTAAATCGAATGCTAGGTCCTGTCGACGCCTCCGCCATTTAGTCCGCTTAAACAAGCAGCAAACTGATTTGCAGCGCACAAAATTCAGTGTTATTAAGGAATTTATGAGCGCCGCAAGTTCTCGGAATCTCTCAGAAGACGGTGGGGTAAGTTCATGATTTCAATAATCCTCAATGACCAAGATGAACGTTAGGGATTCGGCCGGTCGGTGCCATGGAGACAGTATGAAAGCCAAGATATGTTAACGCACACTTCCAGCTTTGTTATCTTGAAAAGCCGAAACTGGCTAATTTTACACTAGGTGGTCGCCATAACGTTGAATGGATTAAACAAGGCGAAATCACCCAACTCACGACCAAGTACAGGTGAAGGCAAAAATGATGGACCGGTATTTTTCGCCAGTCATTTTTACTACCTATATGGACGCAGAGGAGCTGTATATTTCGAAAAGCCATGCAATAACGGGTTTCTACGCATAAGGCTGACGGGTAAATCGCAGCAGGATAAGTTGATAGGGGAGGCCCAGGCCGCTACGACCTTCCGTAGAGGGGGATAAGAAGGGAGACGCCAGTTAGGAGGATAGGTTATGCTGTACAGAACTAGCGTAAAAGGGGTTGGAGGAAGTTGGCTGCGAGATGAAGGCATGTCCGGTTGCCGCGTCTGCGACGCCCGAAGTGTGTGACACCGTGCAGATCGTCATGGCGCCTCCAGCGTGGTCAGGTGTGAAGATGACTTTCCCGTCCTCGTTCCGCATCTAACGGGAGAGTAGATTTTTCGTTAAGAGGAGAGGGGGCAGGGAGTGACGCTCGCAATCGAGATGTGGGTGGTCGGGAACAAAGCTGAGTCGTAAGAGCGCCCAGCATGTTGGCTCTGACTGCAAATAAATCCGCGGGGATGGGGGGGGACGGGTATGCCTCACGTCGACCAAATTCATAAAAAGTGCATACTTTAGATCCCGTCTAATTTTTATTAAAAGTGGGTGAGGTTAACTCATGGGCCACTTATTGAGCTTAGAAGACGAACAGCATAGCACAACCGCTTAACTGTGTTTTAGATTGGAAAATGTCCACCAGCAGACTGTGGGAAATGTGGACCTTGTGAAGACAGGGAAAAGTGTGGGTAGGGATGAATTATCTGGTCCCCAGACACGGGCAAAAGGAACGTCCCACCCAAGTACTCAAGATGGCCCTGCGTCTAAATCCAGAAAAGATACCCCTTTCCGTGTCCTCACCACAACAGTAGCCCTCAGATACACATCAACCGTGGCCGCAATCTGAACCCTTATCATACCCTTAACTGAAACCCTGTAGTTAACACTAAGTTGAACCATAACCCACAAAAGAACCTAGCCTTAAATTTAACGTTAATATTAAATATATCCCTATGTGCACAGGAATTCGGCGCAAGGCCACATTTATTGCGGGTGGTTCCTGTTCTTATGTCCTCCTTAGGGAGTCACATATGTAATCGAACGAAGTCAGGCCGTATATCTAAAGATTTCACACTGCTGTTTAAGCATTGATGAGACGCTTCTTCGCGGTGCTACAAGTTGATAGGTAAGTGCCCCGAAAAATAAATTAATAAATAACGCATGAAGGTGAAAAATTTGGTTAAGAAGGATGGAACGTTCGCTAGCTAGTTCGGCTGTCCTAGCACCACTCCGAGGACGCAGTTGTGAGTCATCCGTGAATTTGCGCATCGAGAACTAGGCTTACACATTCACCTCATTCTATACTATATTATACTTGAAAGTTAGACACAAAACACCGGGCTACTTGACGTGGATGTTGTGGTTGAAAAAGCTCAAGAGCCTGTCTACGCGTGCCTCGCACGCACTTATCTAATACTGCACAGTAAGCAATATTCACAGTGGATGTCTAGGATCTCCGATCCAGGAGGGGGTTGTCACAATGGTTATATCATGAAAGAGCCGTTACAGTCCGACCGTGGGGCTAAAGGAGGACCAAACTATCCGTCAACTGGCAAAATTTCAAGTCACAGCTACTGACGGGTCGGGATAGGTCGACAGCGCATTTGGCAATTCACGGTGGGGGAACATAGGCGCTTGACCTGACGTGAACCGACCTCACTCCCTCACTCTGATTTCTCCATTGACTTCTGCGTGGAGTCAAAGGGGAGCTGGGTGAGATTAGGTATATTGATGGATTTGACGTAAATTTGCTGTCCTGCGCGTTTCACATACGCGTCCTTCTGGTTAACAACATTAACCCACTTTTCTGGATATTTTCCTAGTTAAAATAATGAAATGATCATAAAAATGGATTTCACATCTAAATCTCGCCTTATTGGTATGGTTCTGGACCTTGTAATCAGTAGAACTCACTTGTGCAATGAAATTAAAGAGAGCGAATACATTTGTAAGGCTAGTGAACCTGGAAATCACAATTAATTTTTTGATACAGCGACGCGGCCTCTTAAACCACCCTTACGTTCAATATATCTGCATCGAAGTCACTGAAATGCAAAACCAGGGGGGAGAAATTATGTGATATATTCATGCCGGACAAACACATATTCATGCAGAATTAAAACTCCAACTCGTCTCTGCATACTGTCAAAGAAACAGAGACTTGTTCTTGCTTACTCTCATTCTTCCTTGCTTTGTAATTCCAATGTTCTGATAGTCCTCCTTTGAATGTGCTCCTGATCATACTCATTACAGACACTACCAACAAAGACTAGATACCAACTTATTAGCCATCATCAGCCAGCCATACCCTACCACAGGTGGTGCAAAACCCGAAGCACAAACCCGCAATCTGTTGGCTGGAAGTCCCACGCCCTAACTATTGAGCACCGAGCTCTTTGTCCTGTTGGTTGTGATCGGGTATATTAAAAAGGGTAGAGGGGCATTCACCAAGCCCTTTTCCTTGTTGGTAATGTCATTCCGCCTATATTTACTAGCCACTGTGCCCACTTCCGAATCAGACAACTGACCGGCTCGGACAGTGGTTTGACTGTTTGACAAGTTCTTACTTGTCAATCAGGTTTCCTCCATCGCTCTGTGACTCATCGGTCCTAGTAACTTCGCCGTCACTGAAGAGCAGAATATAACGCTGTCTGTTAGCCCAGTTCAAGCCGGCTCGTTGATAGTTCGAAGTAAGCCACAGCATCGTAAGTTGCCTCCGTACCTTTAAAGTAAATTTTTCAAAAACCCAAACCTCTCTCACGGTCACCAGTGCCACCGCTTTGTCAAGCTGCCTTTCCTGTCCACCTCACGCAACTTGCCAGTTGGTTTCGGAGACCACGCGAGACTTGGCACTAGAACTCGAAGCCAATCGATGTTGCCTCGTCTGTTTATTGGCTGCAGGCGACAAAGGCGCATACACGCGTTGAGGGAAAAAATTCCGAACTGCGGACACGGACCCACACTGGCTTAAAGAGATAGCTTGCAAAAACTGCTTGCAACGCCTCAAATCTGGTCCAAATTAACCTGTTTACCCTGTCCTCTGATTTGGGAACCTCTGTGTTGTCGACCCTTGGGAACTTGCGCCAGTGTCCCATCCTCCTCCGACGCCTTCTCGCCCTACAAATGGATGCTTGAGGCCCGCCGTGGAAAGACGGAAGAGAATGCAGGCCGATCATACCTAGTAGCCTCTAACGATTTCGCACCTATCTTTATCGCTGCCAGACCGCTGCTCGGAATCTGCGGTTAATTACCTTTTTGTTTCGTATCATTCCAACCATCGCCAAACAGGGGTCCTGTGTTCGCCCAAAACGTTTTCCTCATCCAAGGATTTAATTTACCTGTCTTCGACATCTCGACCGTCTGTCAAATTTTTCGCCATGTTTTTGTGCTCCGACACTAACGTAACAGGAAGTTCGTAGTTTGGACAGGCGTTAAACTAAACCAATACTGTCATCACGACCTCGTGGTACCAAAATTTCCTCACGATAGGACACACAATTGATTTTAGAGTACACTGTTCCACCTAGGGAGATAGTTGTCCGGTTTATGCTCTCAGCAAATGACTGACCAAAGAGTAGTTATCGTCACCCGTGTATACCAACTGGAAGTTATAAAAAAGCACCCACAACATGAGAATTTGATCTTCCCCGTTTTACCAATTACGCCATGGGGCTGGAAAAAGGCCCCGGCTAAAGGTGAAAAAGTTCCTTGCTTTCACAATAAAGTACGCACACTCGCACACCTTATCCCACGCACACAAACTGCACATAAAATCCCCTCGTTCGCCGTGGGATCGAGCTACTATTGGCTGCGTACTGACTGGAACGCATCATGAAGTTATGACAATTTCGCAGCAGCAGCGGTATGCTTAAAATTTTCCGCTTGAAATCTTGTAAAAGTCTCTTGGCTTGTTGACTAACTTTATTTATGTACTGAATTACTAGGACGATCAAAGTAGCGACCCTAACTCAACCGTCATAAGCATGACCAAGTTTCATCTGGCAGAAGAAACGGGAAGAAGCTTAAGACTATGGGGGCATCTTTTCGGTCGGCCGCCTGGGAGGTGGCTGGGAGTGAGGTCCATGGTCTCGTGCTCACCTATCCTGTCTCTGACACTTGTGCTTGATGGGAACTGCGTGTGCCCAGTTGTCAGTATCCCGAAGGGGTAATGGACAGTTTTTGCCAAATTGTGCAATACACGAAACGATCGCATCAGGGCCAAGTCAGGAGGCGCAAGTCGAAGGGTAAATAGTGTGCACGCGTGGTGGGCGCTTATACTACGAAAACTGCCATGGAACACATACAATAACCACGTTTAGGATTTACAGGCGGTAAAACATGACTCAAGTCATTTAGTTAAAGCCCCATCTGTCGTCAGTTGGTCGTAGTTTTGTTCCAAGAGGAAGCTTTTGTCTTGCCGGCAAACTGATAGTCTGTCCCCGGCAAGACAAATTCCTAGGGCATTCGGTCACGAGTATTTCGTTTTGAATCGGAAGCAATGAGATAGGCGTTAGAAGATTGAAACTCGGATCGGACACGTCAAACCCCTGTGATGGGAAAGGCGAAGGTTTACTAATGGTCCCTTCGGTAATTCCTCCCTATCGCTCTCTCTATGAAGAAAGAAGGCTCGTTGGAAAATCGAGGTTTACTCGCGAAGTTAAAAGCTCGTTACACCAACCCTTCGTCAGACGAAATGAGAAGTGAGAGTTGGGATTGTCACGCTGGAGGGTTTAGGGGCACAGAGGTTACATCGACAGACTGACGCCATGGGGGGTTGGGGGGCTGTGAATCGTTTTACGATAGCTGTCGCATGTAAAGGAAGGGGTGCTAAAGTGTCGATAGTACGTCACGTGGCGGGAGATGCAGAATCAGTGAGGTAACACTTGACTGGGCACAGATAAGCAGTTGTTGAGTTTAAGGTGGGCGCAAGTCAGTTGACCGTGCACACAGACCTTCGTAATGCACATCCAGATCGACGTGGCGGTTGATACTGCTTGTGTCGGAGCGCCAAGCTTCGAGGAATTCGCGTACCTATTTGGTGCTAGCCATGGCCACCACTTCAGTTCCCTCCCAATTGAAGCGGTGGTCGAAATCAACGGCGTGAGCAAACACGAGAGACAAGGGATCGTGTCGGCGGATGGTCAGTTTGTGTTCATTTATACGGGTCCCGAGTCGTCGGCCTGTATGGCCTACGTAGGCGCAAGCGGTAAATAACATTAGTTTGCTGCTTTTTGGGTACGGGATCTTTAATAAGTGATAGTGCTGCCCTCAGGGAGGACGCTGGCTTGTGAGCGATGTAGATGCCCAATCGATCTAATTGTCGGGCGATCGTTTCCGAAATGCCTTGCACGTATGACAATGAATGGAATTTCTTCGGTACTACTTCTCCATTAGAACTCTGCTTTTTTGGTTGCCTGTGGCTTCGGAGACAGTTTTTCACGAAGCTCATCGGGTATTCGTTAGGTCGGAATAGTTGGTATAAAGGCAAGTTCTTTTTTAAGTAGATACTCGCTGTTACAGTACCGGAAGGCGCGGTGAAAAAGCGCTCGAACGCAGCCTCGTTTGTGGGCCGCAGGCCGGTTGCTCCCATAGTTGAGGATTATTTCGGCACTGGAGCCTTTTCTGTGGACGCTGGTTGTGAGCTTTCCACACTCAATCTTGGTCCAGTGATGTCGAGGAACGGGAGGATTTCGCCTGTTGCTCCTTCACGACTGAATCGTATGGCGGTGAAGACACCATTAAGACTTTGATGCAGTCGTTCCAGTTCGCAGTTATTTATGACCACGAAGGTATCCCCTACGTAGTGCAGCCACATTTTTGACCTGAGGTTTTGAACCCCAGATTCTTCCAAACGTTGTAAAACTAGCTCAGCAAGTAGCCCCGATATCGGTGAACCCATTGGAGTACCCTTGACCTGTTGGTAATGCTTACTATCGAATTGACAATAATTCTTATGGCAGAGCCCAAGCATGTCTAAAACGTGCTGCGTTGGAATGTCTAATGGCGTTTATTCTAGGCGTCGAACTACGCTCTCAATTGCCAGGTTATGTGGTGTTGAGCAAAAATAGAGCAACCACATCAAACGATAGAATGCATTCATCAGGACTTGCATAAAGGCCTTGAATTCTTTGGAAAAAAGCATGCGATTTGCTGATGATGTACTCTGATCCATTACCTAGGTGCTTTAGGTGTTTGTATAACCACTTGGCAAGGTTATAAGTAGGCGATACAATGAGTGGCACTGTTATCCTCCTATTCAGACGTTGGGAGAGGGAAACGGCAACACTGGAACAGCTGAGTTTGCTGCACTTCGCTTTAAACCCACACGACCCAACGAGGCTAGGAGTTTGCTCGCTCGCAAATACGGATTTCGTGTTCTGACTGCGATTATACCTGAGGTCCAAAACCTTGTTCGTCGATTTGAAGCAATTATCTCTGACCTTAGGTTCCGGTGCGTTTCATCCCTACCTGGAGATATTTTAGAAAACGTACAGCAGCGCATAAATGCCACCAGAAAGGATACTCGTGTGAAGAAGAGAGCCGATATTCAAGAAAAGCTCCAAGCTCTTCTCCGTCCCATCAATGACAGTAAGATGTCTACAAGTGTTGTGAACCTTTCGGAAAGGAGTCTCAACCCCGCCGAAAAAAGCCTGCTGTCGAAAGGCAAAAGGTTTAGTTATACCGATACTGCGCCTACGGGCTTCTTAGCCGGCCTCTAATCCCTCCTAATAACCTCTGCCAGGCCTGAGGACATGCATGCTGATATACGCAGCTATGCTACCGGCATCTTCCGGAAAAGAAAACATCCGAAATCCTTGCCAACGGAAGAAGGAAAGGGATAACGCTCCCAGAGGTCGGACGACAGTATCGTCGTTGTAGCTGCTGACAAAGGTGGTGCAACAGTCATTATGGACAACCTTGACTATGTAAATAAAGGCCACTCAAACCGTGACCCATAGTGGAGTTCGAAAGCCGTCTGGGATGTCCAAGCAGCCCTACTTAGGGACAGCACTGCTTGCCTCTTCGCGGAGGAAGGGGCTAGAACAGGTGCCCTAAACAAATGCTGGTTATAACGTCTTCTGCAGCCGGCCACGGCTCGCCGATCACATAAGATGCGGTCATAAAACTCAAACAAACAACAAAATCCCCCGTCCTTATTTCCCGCGCCATACCCTCCAGACTGCTTGGGTGAGTCCACTGACAATAGCAGCCAGAAATGTTCGTTCCCTTTAAGACAATCCTAGTAGCAACCAGCCGGAACGGAGGATTGCGCTAGTCACTCGGGAACTGGCGCTGGACAGTGCTGCTCTCAGCGAGACCCGATTCTCTGAGCAGGGTCAGCTGGAGGAGGTGGGTGCCGGCTACACCTTCTTCTGGAGCGGCCGGCCAAAGGCAGAGCGACGCGATGCTGGTGTCGCCTTTGCCATCCGGAACGACATCGTAGGACGTCTGCCTTGATTGCTGCAGGGTATCAGTGATCGCCTAATGAGCCTCCGCCTACCTCTTCGGGGAGACCAGTTTACCACCATCATAAGCGCCTACGCTCTCTCCATGACGAGCTCCGAATCGGTGAAGGACAAATTCTACGAGAACCTGCACGCCCTGCTAGTGACTGTGCCGAAGGCGGACAAGTTCATTGTCCTTGGTGACTTCAACGCCCGCGTCGGGACGGACCATGCTGCCTGGCAGGAGTACTGGGTCCCCACGGTCTCAGTAGCTGTAACGATGACGGTATCCTTCTTCTGAGAAAGTGTGTGGAACACTGTCTCCTGCTTACCAACACCTTCTTCCGCCTTCCGACGCGGGAGAAGGCCACGTGGATGCATCCTCGGTCGTGGCGCTGGCATTTGCTGGACGATGTTCTCGTCCGGAGGCGAGATCGACAGGACGTGCTGGTAACCAAGGCAATTCGCGATGCCGATGGTTGGACAGATCACCACCTCGTCGTCTCCCAGATGAGGCTCCGACTTCAATCCCGACGAAGGCCCCTAGGTAAGCGACCACCAGCTAATTTCAATACTCATTTGTTACGTTTGCCTGCTCACTGTTTTGATTTCAGCAACCAAATAACCGGGAAACTGGAGAACCTGCATGCTCCAGATGATAATGCTACCGTGTAAACACGATGGTGTCAACTGTGAAATGTCATACAGTCCACCGCCCTCGATGTACTCGGATGTGCTCACCGTCAACACTAGGACTGGTTTGATGACAATAATGCCGACATCAGTAACTTACTCGCAGAGAAGAATGGACTACACAAAGCCCACATGGACCTTCGGACTGACGCCACCAAAGCAGCCTTCTTAAGATGTCGGCGCCTTGTACGGCAACGGCTGCGGGAGATGCAGGATGCCTGGATGATCCGAAAGGCTGAGGAAATCCAGAGGTATGTGGACCACAATGAACTGAAAAATATTTTAAAAGCCATCAAAGCCATCTACGGCCCCTGTATCAATGGGACCGCACCACTGCTCGGCTCTGACGGCACAACACTGCTGAGAGAGAAAATCGCAGATTCTGAAGCGCTGGGCCGAGCACTTCAGAAGTGTCTTTAATTGCTTATCAGCCATCTCCGATGCTGCCATTGACCGGCTCCCTCAAGTAGACACGAACAATGCCCTGAATCTGCCAACTTCCCTAACAGAAACCAACCGGGCCTTGCAGTAAATTTCCAGCGATAAAGCACCGCGATCTGACGCAATCCCGTCGGAAGTCTACAAGCACGGCGGCCCCGGCTGATGGCAGAACTCACAACACTCTTCCAGGAGATGTGGCGCTAAGGAAAAGTTCCTCAGGATTTCAAAGACGCCACCATCTTCCATCTCTAAACGCGGAATGGGAACTGGCAACTCTGTGATAATCACAGAGGCATCTCGTTGCTCAACATCGCCAGGAAGATCTTTCGCCCGTATCCTTCTCAATCGTCTTAACGGTCACCTAGAGCAGGGCCTGCTCCCGGAAAGCCAATGTGGCTTCCGCCGACACCGCTGAACAACCGATATGATCTTAGCCGCCCACCAGCTACAAGAGAAGTGTCAGGAGATGCGAAATCACCTATACACTACCTTCGTGGATCTAACGAAAGCCTTTGACACGGAGAATCGGGACGGACTGTGGAAAGTCATGCATAAATTTGGTTGTCCTGAGCGGTTCACGCACATGGTGCGTCAGCTTCATGATGGAATGACGGTGCACGTCACTGACAACAGGACGGTATCCGAAATATTCGCAGTAACCAACGGAGTGAAGCAGGGCTGCGTACTGGCCCCCACCCTGTTCAGTCTCATGTTCTCTGCTATGCTGATGTACGCCTACCGTGATGAGCAACCTGGGAGGCGGACATGCAAAGTAGCATGGACATCTTCGCCGCAGGCAGCGCCAATTTTCAATTAACAATCAGTACAGTCAAAACGGTTGTCATGCCCCAGCCGCCTCCCAGCGCGGAATGCATGCTCAGCGAATCAATGTCAATGGGGCTCAACTCAAAATGTTCAATCCATTCTCTTCGCCAACGACGGACACCAAATACCGAAGGTCCAATAACAACTTCCATGTCCTGACGAACTGCGTCGAGCCAGGTTTTGTGCTGACCCCCTCTTCGATGTCTCCAATTGGGTATTGGAGTCGGTTCAAGGGCGGTAGTACTGAGCTCGTAAGGTGGGCGACGAAAGACGTGTCCAAACCACATCAGTCGTCGTTCTTGGATGGCATTGGATATCCTTGCGATCTTTTCGCAGCGATTGCAGACTGTCTCATTTGGGGCGAAGTTTGTGTAATTCAGCCGAGAATGGTCCTCAAGCAGTGGTGATCAAAGGCCTCTAGTTTTCGCTCATCTTCTATGCGTGTAGCCCAGCATTCCCAACCATAGAAAAGGACAGACCGGACAGACGCACGGTATATGAGAATATTTGTGTCGATAGAAATGTCGCATCGGATCCACAGGCACTTTTAAAGGCTTGAGAAAACCCGACGAGCAGTATCGATTCGGGAGACAATGTCATCCTTACTCTGTCCATTCGGCAGTAACCTCGCCCCAAGGTATTTTAAACTGTCCACCTCTTCAAGTTGACAGCCATTAATCTCGAGAGGTGCTTTTTCCTGGGCAGGGATGCAGCTTGAAAAAACGTTGGTCTTCCCCGCGTTTATGGACAAACCGACCGATTTAGCGACTTCCTTCACCCGCGACACCATAGACTGTAGATCACCAAGGTTTGAGGCTAGTAAGGCGATATCATCTGCGTAGTTGAGGTCAGCCAGCCGGCATCCGGGTGCAAGCTCAACAGTGTCCTCTTCATGCAGGGCCTTCCTAAGAATCCAGTCGAGAGCGTAGTTGAACAGGAGGGGTGACAAAATACAAACTTGTCAAACGCCAGACCGGACATCGAATGCTTGTGAAAGATTATTATGGACCAAAACTCGTGCAGGGGTTGAGCTGTAATAGGCCTTGATCATGGCGATGATTTTCGATGGTAGGCCATCTAATGCCATTATCCGCCATAAGGATTCACGATGGACGGAATCGAATGCGGCGGCGAAGTCGACAAAGCATACGGCTGTTAGTTGCTGGTAACTATGGCGGGATTCAAGGATAAGCCTTAGTGTGAATATTTGGTCCACACATCCACGCCCAGCACAGAAGCCTGCTTGGTTGGGCCTCGTCCTAGAGTCGCGCACAGCCTGGAATCGCCGGATAAGGACAATAGCGAAGATTTTAGCCACAACGTCGATAAGACTTATGCCACGGTAGTTTTCGCATCTCGTTTTGTTTCCCTTCTTGTGGACAGGCACAAGGATGCCTGAGTCCCAGTCCTCAGGAACAATCTCGTCTCTCCACGCTTGCACAATCATTTCACGGAGCCAGGGTGCCAGTGTTTCGACACAAGAATTTTACATTTCAGAGCGTAAACCGTCCCCTCCAGGTGCCTTGTTGTTGCGCAACCTTCTTATGGCATCAGTGACTTCTCCTTCAGAAGAGAGTCGCATAAAACTGCATAAGCAAGAGAGGTAGGAGACTCCGTTGCACGTGGTAAGGGGGTCCTGGGCTCGGTATTGAAATTGAGAAGGTTCTCGAAGTGCTCACACCAGCGCTCGACTTTGGCCGGGTTTTCAGCAATAAAGCTGCCATTCACGTCACAAACAGAATCGTTCAGTGTAGAGGGCCTACCACTAACTTGGTGGATGATTTGGCGGAGTTTTCGAACGTCAACTACGTTTGAGGCCTGCTCCATCGAGGTCGCTATTTCAACCCAATATTTATTCCGGTCTTCCCTAGCCAATTTTGCCGTCATCTTCCGAAGTTGGCGGAAGGAAGCATCGTTGCGGGACCTGGCTCGAGCCGTCTGGGCAGACAACTGTAGGGTTCTTCCGCTGATCCAATTACTGCGGCGTCGCTGAGAAAACCCAAGGATTTTCTCAGCTGCCCCATAGACTAATGCCTTCAGTGATGACCACTCACTACTGCCTGCTCCATCTGTTCATGTAGTAAAACGGGACTGGATTTGTCTGTCAGACGGCGATGGCTCCTCCATATCCCCTGATTTAATGAATACTACTGTGATCGTTATGGGGGCCAAGTCATGCTGTGGCATGCGAAGAAGGGTACGCCGACCCGTCAGCCAATGCACCCACTCCCACATCAGACAACTCACTGGTTCAGACGGTGGTCTGATTGTTGGGATGGGGGAGGGAGTGAGGTCGACAACTCAGCAAATTTTCCTCACTATAAGCAATCTGACGCGCTTGAAACTATCACGGTGCGCTAAAAGCCGTGGCTTGGAAGGTTGCCAACTGACTGGAACACTCGGACCGCGTGGTCAGCCCAATCTGTGTTTTGTGTGTATTGGCTGACCGGCGGACTGAGAGTCAGGCTGCAATGGCTCCTTCATAATGTGGCCTTTATGGCACTCCCAGTCAGTGGGATCCGAGCCAGGTGTGGTGGTACGCCCAGGGGCAGTTCCGGCCGCGCCGGCCACCTGCACCCTCTCTGATCTCCGATCTTCTTGACTCTTTTATGACACCGGGCTCAGGTGGGGGAGGAGGAGAGAGTGCAGTAGATACATCAAAAGTCTACTATCACTTTAAACTAAATCACGTGCAAGTCACCGTCCCTGCACCACCTGGTGTGGAGCATACGGTGGACGTCATCGCTATCGACGGTCGAACTGTCTTGTGTGTGAGCTCCGTGTAGGCTCGTATTGCATTACTTTAAGTACACCATAATTCGATCACCTGAGATCAACGGAACTCGTCTAAAGTTCTATAAGTTTAATTGGAGGTGTCTACCATGTCTCTGCTTCGAAAATTTACTCTTTTGTCATGAAGACTTGGCTTCCAAGTGGTCGAGTGGTCAGGAACGTTTACCTAGTATTGTGAATTGGGAAGATGAGATCTTAGAGTTGACCAGTTAGAATTCAATCATTTGAAAGAATAAGACAGAATGACAATCAGCAATTTAGATCTCTCGCTTCCCGCCGATACAATGTCGACCAAAGAAACCCAGTTTATTTGCTTTATATCTTCCTGAAAGTAATAAAAGAATTTTTTGAGCGTTTGTACTTATCATTCTTGAATATTGCTGTCGCTTGTGTGGTCTAATGTACGAGTCTAGTCATTATAAAGTTTAAAATTTTCAAAGACATTTTACTAGAAAACTCGAACGCCGGACACATTCGAATACTTCCTATTCGAATATATGCCAGCTAATTAGTCTAAATTTTCTATGGTTTGGTAGACTGGAAGCTGACTTCTGTCTCTATTTCCGCCTTAATTTTAATTCAAATGTTCCTTCGAGTTCAGCCATTACCCCTGTTAGTCTTCCACAAAACCTTCGCAATTCCTCCCTGATTATATATCCTTTCGATTCCTCCACTTACAAACGCCGTCTCTTCTGTATTTATAGGTATACCTTTCTTTGGGATAACGTGCCAATCGAGATTACATTGTCAAATAGTCGATCTGCTTCTAGGCGAAGAATGCAAATTGATTTTAACACTGACTTAATTAGCCTTTTATTTTTCCCATCTTTTCCGAGCAACTTTCTTCATGAATCCGAGAAATGCTCATCGGGAATTTAGGAGACCGTCTCCAAATTACCTTCTCGGCCCGCATTTCTCTCTCTCTCTCTAACTCGCTTTCCACACGTGGCTTCGATTGTCACGAGTTCTCATCAGAAATATCGATTATTTCAGTCCATACGTCGTGTCCTTAACGATGTCCTCCTTGACTCACTTCTCAGAATAATAATTGGGGTGACATTGACGTGCACGCATCAACCAGACACCGTTTCGTTCGCCACTTACCATCAGCAGGTTTCCATTTTGATCGCTGAGATAACGAGGCCTCACCTCCTTTGTCAATCTCACACTAGGTTTGCTGAAACGCAATATCTTCGGGCAAACTATTATGCTGTTTCGTACTTACTTACCCATATGCCTTTATGGTCTCCTCCTACCCTTAGGATTAGTCTATCTTGCTATTATATATCCTTTTGGGAAGCAAATTTTCTCCTGAAGAGTTTTCTGAAAGTGGGGGCTCACTGGACTCGCGCTCCACTATTTTAACTCCCGTTCTAAGCTCATTATTTTTTTCCAAAAACTCCCAATCGGGACTTTGTGGAGCATATGCATCGTATACGAAAGAACAAATCGCGGCAGAGGTGAACAGCTTTGCTTACTTTAGGGAACACAATTTATAAATTACACGGTGCATATGGCCTCTCACACAGCGCTCCGCTGTTAGCACTGCCACTAGTTTATCATTTAAATCGGTATTCACTGTGTTTTGATCATTGCTTCTGGGCGCTTAAAATAAAAAATAGTATTATTGATATTTAAATTAATCTGTTATCTATGTGTGCTCCTCCGCCCAAACTCGCTTCTACTATATACCAGAAGGAGACATCTGAATTTAAAACAAAGTTTAAAACGAATTAACACTTGAATTAAAATGAATTTTTTATGGTGACACCTACGAAAGCGTATGACTTATTTGTTCCGCACTTTGTTTCACACTATTTGATGCACACTTTCAGGTACGCAAAAATATATGTTTTTGGTAGTGGTTCCTTGAAGTACTTCTACACCGAAACTTGCTTTTTTCACTCCTCTAATTGCACATGGCAAAAGAAGACAGGTTAGCTTTTCAGATAAGAAATAAGGATTGATTTCACGAATCGGTTATCTAAGTGTTATTAGCGCGAGGAAGCATCATGGCCACAAGGAAAAGAAAGTTAATGTGGGGGAAAAATTCGTAGAATTTGGAGGTGCTTAATGGGGATTGAAAAAACTGCCGACAAAGACAAAGGAAACTGGAGTGCAAGTTCTGGCTTATAGGCCGTCATCAGCCAGCCATACAAAACCTTAGGTGGTGCACCACCTGAGGCTCGAACCCGCGACCTGTTTATTCGAAGCACAGCGCCACAAGTTCATTGTCTGGCTCGTTTATATCAGGAATATTAAGATGGGCAGATTGACGATTCACCGATCGGTTAAGGGCTCACTCGTCCCGTTCTTCCTTGGGGCGCAGTCTTGAGCCCTGCCAGCAGCAACAAAACGGCTACGCAGAAGAACATTGCCGACAAAGATGAGTGGGGGGGTTTTAATGGTCCCTTTTGGCCGTTAGCAGCCAGCCGGCCTCAGCTGTTACGTTAACTTGGATGAGGGAGTCCCCTAATGGATCTGTGAAACGTCCATCTGAAAATGGGGACTGCTTTTATTTAAAGGGAAGTCTTATTGACAATAACAGAACGGAAAGCTGAGGAAGAATCTACCAACCAAAGCAAGACAACCTAAGAGCGCCACACAGGTTGCGAGGGTCTTAACCCCAACGGTAGCTATTCACAATCAATGTACCTAGCCTAAGTTCATCTGTCACTAGTCAAAATAACCCTGTTTCAGCGGAAGGATGTAATATTTCCCACCTAGATAAAAATTTCTTATGTATACTGCGCAGCCAAGTTGTTGCAACCTTTATTCACACGGACCCAGTACCTAGCAACATCTGCCCGTTTAAACCAAGTAAGGTCAGTTCCAGTGCGCATCAAACACGCTCAGGTCACCGGCAGCTACGGGGCATCTTCAGAAATGACCGCTGATATCATAGCCCCTGATAAGCCACCTAATGAGAATGATGACACTTACAGACTTGCTTTATTTAGCGCCCGCGAGGGCACGGTCAGTGCAAAAGAAAAACATTTCCAACATCTATAAGGACGGAAAAGTTTTTAGTGCTTTTACGGGGTAGTTCTTTCATATTTAACGCCTGCTTCTTTGCGTTATCGAAGTGGCGGCCAAACAGTAAGATAGCACAGTTGGCCAGCAGGCAAAAGTCTGTATAGAGCGTGGCATATCCGAAATTGAATGTTCCAGCAAGGCCTAAACAAATGCGAAAATTGAGGTTATTCAGGGAGAAAACCTGCCCTCAAGAGATATGTGTGGGCTTGGACGGGAGTGAACCGCCCAGTTGATATGGCTACAGTCATTGAGCGATCGCATGCAATGTTCTTTAAAACTAAAAACACGTTATACACTACGAATGATTACCTAAGTGAATTGTAATACTTGTTATCTTGAAGCAGAATCACAAGATATGTAAGACACCCAAGGATGCCAGCTTTTGACTGAATGTCTTTTCGGCTTCCTGAAGCAACCTTACCCGATAAAAATGAATACTTAAGTCGTGCGGATTTTTCTGTAGGTTTTGGATGTCCTTAATAATTCAAATATATTTTATAGAATTAAAATAAGCAAATCAATTCCTTCTTGTACTAACTTGATCGCAATTAACGTCTTTTTCAAAATTTGCACTCGAAGAAAGGCTATAGTATAGGTTTTAAAAAGCTTTTAATTTGAAATGCTATAAGACTGTACAAGATCCATTCATGCCCATTATCAGGCATACGGTATAGTTCACATCTATGGCAACATTGGATGAGTACTATGCGTTATCTTCTTAATGCTATACAGGAATTTATGATATTCCCTCCACGGAAAGCACGTATCTTGTAAACAGAAAACCCTTAACGCAAATGTAACGGCAGCTCGGGACTTGGAAACCTTTTTAAAACCGAAACATGCTCTTCCATTTCGTATTTATGCATCCGAAACACTTCTTATCAAGAAGGCGAATAGTACACGGGCGTGAAGCCTAATCGTTCACCAAAACATGGCGGAGGTGGTCAGGAAGGTTATTTGCTGACCGAAAAAAATCAATAGTAAAAAAGTGAGAGGAGTAAGCACCCCGATAGCGTCATCAGTTCGATTAAGGATGAGCGAAAATGTCACATAACTTTTTCAAACCCTCTTTTTAATTGCCTGCTACATCCACCGATATTACCACCCCACTCCCTGCGCCGATTACCTTCGTGCCTTACATGTTATCTCCTCATTTCAACCCTGAGCGATCTGTTCACGATCACGGTGGATTCCCCTACTTTCGCCACCTGCTGGTGGTTTGTTATGTCAGCAAAGGAGTGGCATGGTCATATGTCCCTGCGCTTTCATGATTCTCGCAGTCTTTTATGTCCTGTCATCGCTTCGACTCTAAGCGGACTGTAATCGATCGCGGTGGGTTCCTCCTGCCTCGCCAACTTGACGGTTGTTTCTTCTGTCATCCAAAAAATATTATGCTGATATCCACAGCGAATAGCCTCATCTGGTTTAGGGACTCTCCCCTGACGAGAAACGGTTCTAATCATTACATACTCTTACCTGCAGGGTGGTCCTGTCCCACACACTTATTTATATTCCCCTAAGCAAGAGTTTGTTCTCCGTAAGATGACATTCATTTTTCATTATTTTCAATCAAATTTGAAGGAGTTTTTTATTTGTCTGCCAATTATTTTTCATATCCCACTGCCTATTATAAACACAATCTGTATAATGTAGTGTTTCGTTATTTGTCCTATAATTCACTAAAAATAGACTTTTATTGACCATGAAAGTGCTCTTATCGGGGCTAAATAAAACAATTTATTTCTTAATAGAAACTTTTTGACAGATTTGATTAATTCAATTGACCCAACTGTGAAAAACTTGGTGGCCTCGGTGGAATTGGAAACTATGCATTGCAGTAGGCTGGGTGGGTAACTCGACCCAAGAGTGATTAAACTCACGGCTCCCGGTAGAATCCTCGTAGCCCATTTGTCAAGAGCGTTGGCTGTACTAAAGCCTCCGCCTTGCTGCCATGATTTCGAATCCCACCATGGCCGCCGAGTTTTTCCCAAGTGGGTCAAATGAATTTATTTATTATTTATTGAAGACTGGGAGTTAAATGCCACGGAAGATCACCCCCACAGGGGTCGATGCTAATGAAATGGTGCAAGGAATCTACTACCGCGTCACAAGCACCTATAAGTATTCTGTCTCTGACTCTTACGTTGCGCTAGAAATCCTGTGATCACGTCTCCCAAGTGACCGTAGTATGCGCACATGCAGCCTCAAGGACAACCAATAAAAGGTACACAAAAAAGCGCTGACAGTTCAACCGGCGTATCCGAAGAGGTTCATCGTGTGTCCCACAGCATGGTGGCGCGCGGACGGTGACTTGCGCCTGAATAAGATAATAGTGAGAGTATATTTGCACTGCATGTGCCAGAATTTCTTCCTTCCCCCACCCGGGACCGGTGTTATGACCAAGTCAATAAGACAGGAGGCGGGAGAGGACGTAGGCGGCTGCCATGACCACAGCCGCTCATAGGCACGCCGACATAACTGGCTCAGAATGCGAGTGCCATAGAGGCCACATTAAGTAGAGACCATTGCAGCCTGACTCTGACACCAGCAATCGGTCATTCCACACAAATAGACCTTCGGATGACTGTGATGCCCGAATTATCCAGTCAGTTGGTAACCTTTTTAACCAGGGCTTTTAGCGCACTGTGATAGCTTCGAGCGCACCAGCTTGTTCATATTGAGAAAAATGCGCTGCGCCGTCAACCTCACTCTTTATTCCCACTCCCAGGCTCCACCCCCTTTTCGAGCCACTCAGGTAACCGGTGTGGGGAACGGGTGCAGCTGCCGATATATCTACTGACCTCGTCTGCGTACATCGTCTAAAAGACCTGGACCCCAAGCTAAGGAATCATAATTGCCCATAAAATAGGGTGACTATACCCATCTCAAATGTGTCAGAGTGCCAGAGGTAACGGTAAGAAGGAGTACTTTCAGCCTGCCCCCTCAGTCCACCAGTGTACCACTCCGTACGCACGCTGGGCTGACCGTGAGGTTTGAGTTCTATCATCGGTTGGTAGGCTTCCGAAACAACGGCGTTAGGTGCATCGTGCTAGTCACAGGCTCGATTCGCACCCGAGCTGACAGTGACTGACTCTCACAATATACTTACATTCACGTGTATCTTGCCGTCAACCACTTGTCGGGGGCTCTGTCCACTAACGGATGTATGTACAAGGTATACGGATATGAGACCTGTGGTACTATGGGTCAACTCGCTCCTTAGACGTCACACTCTTTCCTTTACAAAGTGAACTGCCATTATTTTGATGGACTGTACACCAAATGTCGCTTAACTGTTACAATCAATTACTCTCGAAGGGCGGCTGTTTAGGAATGGGGTGTTTTAACTGTATCACTGTGCGCGGATTGTTGAGTCTGTCCTTTGAGTAACTCCTATCCGGAATGGCACAAGATATCTAACAACAGCCTCGAAGACCCCATTCATATGCGCATGTTCTCAGCTCCGGCTAAAAAATCCGCGTATAATGCTTCGATCTACAGGATCTAAAGTTAGAGCACCCCAGACAACGTAGTTTCCAGAGAATGAGCAAATTTTACTGGAAAAACTCTTGTTGAAATGTCTTACCGAGGCTAAAACAAAGTTCTTGCGGACCCTTCGACAGCAAGTCACCTCACTATTCTTATTGCATCGAAAAATCCATTCTCTCTTATGAGAAAACAAAGACACTTAAGTATTTTGGGGTGTTCTGGCGAGTTTTTTTTAGTATGGTCAGTCCGAACTTCCTTCAGCGCTTAGTAGCCTCACCTTTCAAATGGTTGCGTTGCTGCTCATATTCACGTAAGTGTTCCTCGGAGCCAGTTGGTCTGTAACGCCTCCAAAATCTATTTCTTTTTCTGAAAGTGGACTGCAAGTTCGAGTTTATCCATTTTGGGCGGTTTGTGACATTTCTCTATTGGAGAGGGCAGTCGAGGTAAAAAATCGTTTCAGCAACTAGCTGAAAATCCCTCAGTGGTCATTTGCTACACCATGCATTTCTATTGCCCCTGATACCTCTGACATTTCTCTTCTCATAAGTGGATAGACCCACTTCCACATTTTTATTTCCGACCTCTCAGGCAAAGTTGGGGTAGAAAACAGTGAATACTCGAGGTACAACATAATTAGGCTGTTTGAAAATATTGGAAGTCGATCCTGCAGGTCTAACATATTTTCTTCCTCCCTGGCTAAGGCAGTGTTCTAAAGATGAAGTTCTGGTAGAGGAGTTTGCTTGTTGCCCACTGTAGAAGTTGTAATTTAAGTTATCTGGCAGTCCCTGGGCAGTCCATGTTTTCCTAGTAACGCTATGAGCATTAAAATCCACAACGATAAGGACACCTTTCTTCTCACTGGTTTTGCACAGACCTGTTATGAGAGTGAGATCCTGGTCATAGGCCTGGTAAGGCAAACAGTACGCCACTGAAAGTTTAATCAAGCTGGCATAATCAGCAGATATAGTAGTGTTTAACAGTTCATGATCCCGTGTCGAGCTATGTACATCAGCCATAGCGAGAAGCTTGCAAGTGACATAAAATATAACTCATCATTTTCCTCCTTGGCTTGGCCTAGCTCTTTTAAATTGTTCATATCCTGTACGTGATATTTCGGAATCTGCAATATCTGAAAAACGCTACGTTACTATGAAAGCCATAATGTCTGGCTTAGTTTTGTAAACTACGTTTCTAAGTTTGTCCAGCTGGCTTATAATGCGTAGCAACTTTGCTGAGATTACCTTCAATGATTGTTTCGTCGAAGAGACGCAGGCTTCATTTTTCAATGCAATTATGTAAGCCATCTCTATTTGATTTTTCATTATGTATCGAAGATTTTTCTTAGCTCCCTTATAACCAATAGGGAGTTCAACGGCGTTTGTCTATCTTTCCCTTAATCAACTAAACCGAAAAAGGTTTTGACTAAATAAAGGCCTCCTTGTTGTCTTTGATTTTCAGCCAATTTCCTCCTCAATTTTGTCCCTAGTTCCCTCATTTTCAGCCGTTTCGTGGGAGCGTATTCCAGCTAAAAACACTTTTTTGTACGAACTTCGTACGATGGTTCTTCTTTATAACAGAACCGCTACCTGGCTATGTTTTCGAAAATAATTCGTAGGGGCCTGAGGGATGTTCTCAGGTCGCTGCTTGGGTCTGTCTTGCCTAGTTGGTAAGCTGTTTGTGTGGTGAAAATTTATGCATCCTTCAGGACAGTAGTGGCGTATTTATGAAGAAGATATAGGTTTTGCGTCACTTGTTCCATCGGGATACTTGACGTGGATTCTGGGACTCCTTATAACAATATTCCCTTACTAGTTATGGTTGGGCACTTTGTTGCCCGCTTGCACTAAGACGATAGATAACCACCGTGGCGCTGCTTGTGGATGATAGAACATCGACAAAAACTGCTTTTCGTCTGACGTTGAGGTAATGAGACTAACATTCTCATATGACATACTAGCTTCGGCCTATGAACACTCACAGTGTTAAAATATGCCACACACACTTTTCGCTTGTCCTCTTCCATACATGGATTGTTGAAAGCATTCCATAGCTTAGTTTGCCTTTTGATTGAATGTAGTGAGAGCGTTCCATTTCAGGATTTACACCAAGCCCTTTTTGTGGGTTATAACAGGTCTTTAGGTCAAGCCTGGTTTTTCCATTTTTAGTTTTCGGTGATTTTGTAGATTTATTTACCGAAGAAGGCAATGAAGCTCGACTTTTTGATGCAGTAGAGTTGACTGCCTCGTTATTCTGCAGAAGTATTTGTCTGGAATGGTATCCTGGAGGAGTAACTAACTTCTTCCTGGCTGGCTTTGAATTTCCCAAAACTGTGCCTACCTTATCAGGCTATTCGTTACTTGTCACATGGGAGTTGACTGATAAGTAAGGGATTTGTTTTGCTGTCCGCGCGAATAACCACAATGATATCAGTTAGTAATCATTGCTTTTTTCTATAATTTGGAGTCACTTGTTAAGATCCTGCCAGCTGACACAACGACGGGCCGATGTTGAATCCTACTCATTCGTCACACAGTTGTTAGGGTCTGATGCCAGTACACGGGTCCTTATTATCCTTTGTATCTCCTGGAGTCAACTGTACTCAATCACCCTGTTGTATAATGATCCCATGTGTATTTTTTCACAGACGACCGTTACTTAATAAAAAGTCATTCTCAGCTGCTGTCTTATATTACAGAAATTAATTTGATCATTCGACGACCGTGCACTCGTAGCGTAGTGGCAAGCGCATTATCCTTCATCACCAGAGGTCACGAGTTTGAATCCCGATGTCACATCTCATGTGAACTCGTTTCTTTGACTGTGCCTGAGGCCAGTTAACTGGTCCTTATTTTCCGTGGTGTCTTCTGGAGTCAACTGTGCTAAATCACCCAGCAGTGTAATGACCCCATCGGTTATTTTTCGCAATATACTGTTAATGAATTAAAAATCATGCTCAGCTGATGTTTTCTATTTAAAAACGAAGTTGATCAGTTGCCGACGGTCCCCTCTTAGCGTAGGTTTTTACGTACTGTGCTTCGCTACCGGGTGTACCATGTTCAACTCCCAATGCTGCCAATTTTGTAGACACGTTATTTATGACTGAATTGATCATTTATAATAGCTTTATAACTTCACAATCTGCTCTTGCATAGTAGCAGATAGTATCAGCAAATTTGAAAGATATATAAGCTTCCAGGTATACGGATAGGGAGAAATGACTCAGTCGTTTGTATTCTCGAGGCCGATCATGGAAAAAAGCTGTCAAGTAGAGAAACTTGTGCGGAGAGGTGGACGATTGCAGATCGCTTATGAGGACCAAGTTGAGGTATAATTAACAGGTTCGAAATGAAAGCAGTAAGCTCGAAAACTAGACAAGAACTGGTGCGCACATGCATATGGTCGTGAGAAATTCAGCGTTGTAACATATTGTGGAATTGGATCACTAAAATCCAGGGTTATAATTAAACGAAATGCTATGTACAATCAACCAAAGTCATGGAAAAGCACAGCATATATGAAGGAGAGTAACTTATAATGGAGGAGCTGAGTTAGAACGTCGCAATAATCATCTCACAGTCTCCATTTGGAGACGAATTGGAAAACACCAGTAGAAGCAGTGTACTCTGCATATTAAATCACCCTTAGACAGAGCTCCCTACATGCAGCCGACAAGGAGATGGGTGTGAATGCATGTGTCAGGAGACAGTTAGTCAGTGTCAGCTCGAGTAGTCGATTGCGTAATTACCTAGTTGGTGTGCATCTAGGAGTGACTGCTCTTAAGTCTGCACTCGCACATGTTCTGGCCACTCGGGAGACATGAGAAAATTACTCCTAGCCCAAGGTAGTAGTCATACACGAAAAGCTTAAACGCGCAAGAGGCGCTACGGGAGTCTCCAAACTTCTTTTGAGATTATTCGCACCAATCGATATAGAAGTTACTCAGAGGTCTGACTCACCAATCCACCGGCAGTGATGTGGCCAAAAGACTTCATTTATAAACAGGAGAAGTGGAACATAGTCTTATGACTTGAATACAGTTGGAGGAAGTGCTATTGCGTCGAGCATCCCCGCTGACTTCTTTGAAGGCAAATTAATGGGCATCCATTGGCCGTTTATATGGATGGGCCCAAAGTTTGAGGTAGCAACCAATGTCGAGCAATTGAGATATATTTTAAAATTTGACCCCTTTTGTGTTTTGAGGTTAGGGGAAAAATCACTAATTTGGGCAAGAGTAGAAACTTTGACCGTCTACCGACTGCTCAGTGCATTGCAACATATATTTCCATATCCATATCCGGTTTTGCAAATGTTCGTAACAAGAAACAGTGAAGTCGTGGAACAGTCAGACAGCCAATAATTTTCACGGTCTATGAGTACGAAGACGACACAGCTCCGGATTAAATGGGGTCCAAGTCAGTCCCAGATTCAACAGTGGTGACGTATGTATCAGGCAAATGCGTCACCGGATAAGAGTTGCGCACAGGGTTTTCTTGTCCCCGAAGTTGAATAACAGAACTTACTTCTCGAAACGTCAGAATAAAAGTAAACTACTAATGGTGACGACCTTTCCCTATTTGATAGAAATTATCTACTCGTAGAAAGCTTCGTTCAGTTCAGTTCAGTTATTTTGAGGAAAATAGGATAACGCCTTTGAAATCCCTATTCGTTACATAAAAGTCGGAAGAATAAGAAGCAATTTGAAGAAGTTACAGTCAAGTGAATGCAGGCAAATTAACGTGGTACACTGATATTGATAAGGTTAAGTAGTCACATAGTCTTCGGGGTGCTGCAAAATATGTATGTCAAGCCGATGTTTGAATGTATCCACAGCCTGGGACATTACAATCGGATAAGGTAGGTTATTCCACGGTTCCACGACACGGTTGGTGAAAAAATACTTCCTCACATCCAATCGTACTTGAGGAATAATTAGTTTGAATGGATGAACTCGGAGCTTATTCGTAGTGGCAAGTTGGAAAAAGTCATCATACAGGAGGGCGTAATCCATGCCACGCAAGATACGGAAGGTTTATATTAAGTCTCCGCGCAAATGCCTATAACTCCGAGAATAGAGCTTTAGGCTATTAAGCGGATCTCATATGGCAGTTCACCTTGACCTCTTACTAATTTTGTGGCTCACTGCTGCACCTTTCGAGCATGTTGTAGTCCTGTTGGGTCCATGGTCGCCAGGCTTGGATCGCATATTCAAGATGTGGCCTTACAAACATACCAAAGACTTTAGAAAAGCAGTCTTCATCGAAAAATTTAAATGCCCGCTTGATAACGCACAGCATTGAATTTGTGGATTTAGCTGCCTTGCAACATTGCGTAGAAGGCTACTGGTTGTCTTTCATCCAAACGCCGAGATCCTCCTGTTGGGCTTCTCGGTGTGGCATATCGTTCAAATAGTAGGTTCGCATATCACTGACTTGATTTCGATTTTCCAGACCTAGCAGGGCGCATTTGTTTGACTTGAATGACAAGAGCCATTTGCGGGACTCCTCGTCCAATCGATGAAGATTTTCTTGAAAATCTTATCCATCGGCAGCATTGTGGATAACTTTCCAGATTTTTATATCGTCCGCAAACAAAGCAAAGTCACAGACCAATTCCTGTACACAATCATTAATGAACAAGAGAAATAGGATCGGTCCAAGCACTGAACGTTGTGGGACTCGACTCTCGATAACTGTGCGCTTTGATCGCGATCCACCTACACGACGACACGACAATTCAACCGTCAATTTCTACGAGGTCCATCGTATGCTCCACACAAGGTGATGCAGGAACGGTGACTTACGCGTGAATTAGTTTTAAGTGATAGAAGCCTTACGCTGCAGCTACCGCACTCTCTCCTCCTCCCCCCCACCTGAGCCCAGTGTCAAGACAGAGTCAAGATGACCGGAAATGGGTGAGGGCGCAAGTGGCTGGCGCGTCCGGAGCAGCCCCTGGGTGTACCACCACACCTGGCTCGGATCCCACGGAGTGGGAGTGCCATAAAGGCCACATTAAGAAGGAGCCATTGAAACCTGATTCTCAGTCCGCCTGTCAGCCAATCCACACAAAACACACATTGGGCTGACCACGTGGTCCGAGTTATCCCGTCAGTTGGCAACCTTCCAAGCCACGGCTTTTAGCGCACCGTGATAGGTTCAAGCGCGTCAGATTGTTTATAGTGAGGAAAATACGCTGAACTCTCGACCTCACTCTCTCCCCCACCCCCACAATCAGACCACTGTCCGAGCCGGTCAGTTGTCTGATGCGGAAGCGGGTGCAGCTGCTGGTGACCTCGTCTACGTGTACTACGTACATGACCTGGCCCCCCCAAACACAAGCACGAGGATTTCACACAACAGGGGGTTGAACGGCTTACATCTCACATGTGTGAGATAGCCAGAGGTCACGTTAAGAAGGAGCCATCGCAGCCTGACTCTCAGACCACCAGTCAGCCACTCCACACAGCACACATTGAACTAACTATGAGGTTTGAGTGTAGTTGTCCGTTGGTAACCTTCCAACCACGGCGCTTAACGTTACCGCACTCTCTTCTCCTCCCCCACCTGAGCCCGGTCTCATGACACAGGCAAGAAGACCGGACGTGAGAGAGGTCGTAAGATTGTTTATAGTGAGGGAAATGCGCTGAGCTGTTGACCTCACCTTCTCTCCCACCCTAACAATCAGACCATCTTCCGAGCCAGTCAGTTGTCTGATGTGGGAGTGGGCGCATTGGCTGACGGGTTGGCGTACTCTTCTTCGCACGCCACAGCATGACCTGGCCCCCATAACGCACACAGCAGTATTCATTAAATCAGGGGATAGGGAGGAGACATTGCCGTCTGACTCCCAGTCCACTGGTCAGCCGTGCATTATGATGATGTTGAGGGTGCTGTCTACGTATAAGTATAGATGCCTGGCGCTGATTTGGCTTAGCCTCCGGGGGTTTACCGCAGGTTGTCGTGGAGTCACAGTGTCCGAATAGGCCCATGTGGTGTGTAAATGTGCGGGAGCAGTGAGGGCTAGTGAAGGCGGGCGCGTCGACTGTATGTCGGAGGCCCAGGCAGTGTTTCACCTGCCTCCGTGCAATGGATTCGCAGGTGACCGACCAGGCCGATGCGTGAGTTGAAGTTGCGGGTGCAGTGTGGGCAGGAGAAATTGGTAGAGGCTGGGGATGTCATTCACGGTAGTGGAGGTGGCAGGGGAAGTAAGAATGGCAGGAGCGGAGGGTGTGCATGGTGTATGGGTGTTGTCAGCATTGTGGTGAATTCCGCTGTCATGAATGCGCATGTGACCGAATAGGTCCATGCGATGAGTGAATGAGCAAGGACGGTGAGGAGGGTGGAGGGGGCGATCTCTGCTGTGTGTTTGTGCTCCAGACATTGGATCACCAGTCTCTGTACGATGGATTCGCAAGTGACCGACCAGGCCGATGCGTGAGGTGAATGTGCAGTTGCATTGAGGACAGCTTAGATGAGGTTTCCCATCGCTGATGGTGTTGATGGTGTTGTTAGTGAAGGCGAAGGAGATGGTGGTTGCGGTGGTGGGGGTAACAGGCGATGAGTAAATGGATGTGGTCTCTATGATGGTTTGAATAATGGAATTAATGCCAGAAGTGAGGGTGGGGGAGTCTGAAGGTGGGTTGGCAGAATTCGGCGTAGAAGTTGGCACTGTCCGATTGTTGGTGCATTCCATCCGAAGATGTCTGACCCGGCCGATTCGCGCGCGGAAGATGCGTTGACAGCGCGGGCATGTTGGCAGGGCCTAAGCATTGGCGGTGTTGGTCCGGGGCGCTGGTGACTTTCGTGTCGCTCTTTTGGCCTTGGCGGCGGCGATCCGGTTGGCCTCATAGATTGTTGAACCAGTCTTCACTGATCTTCTCCATGCCGGTCTATCCTGGGCGAGGTCTTACCAGGTCGCCGGGTTAATTTGCAGTTGCTTCAGCGATTTCTTCAACGTTTCCTTGTAGAATCGTTTTTGACCTCCCTGTCGGCGAGCACCCGTAGTGACATCTCCGTAGAAAAGTCAGTTGGGTAGTCGCTCGTCGTCCATTCATACCAGATGTCCGCTCCATCGCAGTCGCACGTGCCTCAGTATGGCGTGGATGCTGAGGATTCCGGTCCGCTCCAGGACTTCCGTGTCCGGGATCCTGTCTTGCCGTCTCAGCTTCAGTATTCTGCGGAGGCAGTTGAGATGAAAGTGATTCAGCTTCCTGGCTTGGTTTGAGTAGACGGTCCAGGTCTCCGCTCTGTAAAGGAGTGTCGTCAAGACGACGGCCTTGTACATCTTCAGTTTGGTGTCCAGATGAATACCGCGGCGATTCCATATGGAGGCCTGCAGCCGGCCGAAGACCTGACTAGCTTTGGAGATCCGTTGAACAATGTCCTCATCGATTCTCGTGTTGCGTGACAGCGTGCTTCCTAGATAAGCGAAGGTTTCCACGTTTTTGAGTTGAGCACCGTTGACATTGATTTGGGGAGCATTGTATTTCCGCGCGGGGTGGCGGCTGGTGCATGCCAACCGTTTTAGCTGCACTGATTGTTAATCCAAAATTGGCGAAGCCTGCGGCGATGAGGTTCATGCTCCTTTGCATGACCTCCTCCGTCACGGTGTTAAGGGCGCAGTCGTCCGAGAAGAGCAAGTCATGGACTGTAGTCGTAGACACACGCGTTGAAGCCTGCATACGCCGACTGCTGCGAAGGTGCCCGTCAGTTCTCTAGGCGATGCGGATCCCAGGCTGCTCATCGCGGTAGGCGTCCATCAGCGTAGCATAGAACATGAGACTGAAGAGGGTGGGTGCCAATACGCAGCCCTGCTTCACTCCGTTGGTCACTGCAAATGCTTCGGATACCGTCCCGTTGTCAGTGACGCGCGCCGTCATCCCGTTATGAAGCTGACGCAACGTGTGCGTGAACCGCACAGGACAACCAAATTTCTGCATGACTTTCCACAGTCCGTCGTGATTCACCGTGTCAAAGTCTTTCGTCAGATCCACGAAGGTAGTGTATAGGTGATTTCGCATCTCCTGACACTTCTCTTGTAGCTGGTGGACTGCAAAGATCATGTCGGTTTATTTTGCGGTGTCAGCGGAAGCCACATTGGCTTTCTGGGAACTGGCCCTGCTCTAGGTGACCGCTCAGACGACTAAGAAGGATACGGGCGTAGATCTTCCCGGCGATGTTGAGCAACTAGATGCCTCTGTGATTATCACAGAGTTGCCGGTGCCCCTTCCGTTTGTAGAGATGGACGATGGTCGCGTCTTTGAAATCCTGAAGAACTTGCACTTAGCCACACATCTCCTGGAAGAGTGTTATGAGTTCCGCCATCAGTCGGGGCCCACCGCGCTTGTAGACTTCCAGCGGGATTGCGTCGGATCCCGGTGATTTACCACTGGAAATCTGCTGCACGGCCCAGATGGATTCCGGTAGGGAAGGTGGCAGATCCAGGTCATTGTTCGTGTCCACTTGAGGGAGCCGGTCAATGGCAGCATCGGAGATGGCTGATAAGCAATTAAAGACACTTCTGAAGTGCTCGGCCCAGCGCTTCAGAATTTGCGATTTCTCTGTCAGCAGTGTTGTGCGTCAGAGCTGAGCAGCGGTGCGGTCCCTTTGATACAGGGGCCGTAGATGGCCTTGATGGCTTTGAAAAGTTTTTCATTTCATTGCGGTCCACATACCCCTTGATTTCCTTAGCCTTTCGGATCATCCAGGCATCCTGCATCTCCCGCAGCCGTTGCCATACAAGTCACCGACATCTTAAGAATGCTTCTTTGGTGTCGTCAGTCCGAAGGTCCATGTAGGCTTTGTGTAGTCCATTCTTCTTCGCGAGTAAGTTACTGATATCGGCGTCATCTTCTTCAAACCAGTCCTGGTGTTGACGGCGTGTACGTCCGAGGACTTTTTGGGCGATGGACTGGATGAAATTTCGCAGTTGGCACCATCGTGTCGTTTTTCTCTGGAGCATTTGGTTACTGAAATCAAAACAGTGAGCAGGCAAACTTAACAAATAAGTATTTAAATTACCTGGCGGTCGCTTACCTTGGGGCATTTCATCGGGATTGAAGTCGGAGCCTCATCTGGGAGATGACGAGGCGGTGATCTGTCCAACCATCGGCATCACGAATTGCCTTGTTTACCAGCACGTCCTGTCGATCTCGCCTCCGGAAGAGAACATCGTCCAGCAAATGCCAGCGCCACGACCGAGGGTGCATCCACGTGGCGTTCTCCCGCATCGGAAGGCGGAAGAAGGTGTTGGTCAGCAGGAGATGGTGTTCCGCACACATGCACAGTAGAAGGAGGTCGTTAGCGTTACAGCTACCGAGACCGTGCGGACCTAGCGCTCAAT
>WEDG01006310.1:0-48161 GCA_017591395.1 Schistocephalus solidus | reverse complement strand
TAATGCAACCCAGGAGCCCAACAGTCAATCAATTCCCTAATTGCAGACAAGGTCATCGCTTAAGCTGTGGCTTTTACTGTTAACATGCTGCTCTTTCTGACATAAATATTCAAATATTCAATTGTATTTTATGTACTCCGCTTTCTTGAGTTAGATTGCGTAGGAAAGCCAAAAACTCGTCATCGAAATCTGCTCGTCTTAATGCACCAGGAGCCCAACAGTCAATCCAACTCCTAAGTGCGGGACAGGTCATCGCTTAAGCTGTGGCTTTTACTGTTAACATGCTGCTCTTTCTGACTTAAATATTCAAATTGTATTTTATGTACTCCGCTTTCTTGAGTAAAATTGCGTAGGAAAGCCAAAAACTCGTCATCGAACTCTGCTCGTCTTAATGCAACCCAGGAGCCCAACAGTCAATCCAACTCCTTAATTGCAGACAAGGTCATCGCTTAAGCTGTGGCTTTTACTGTTAACATGCTGCTCTTTCTGACTTAAATATTCAAATATTCAAATATTCAATTGTATTTTATGTACTCCGCTTTCTTGAGTCAATTGCGTAGGAAAGCCAAAAACTCGTCATCGAACTCTGCTCGTCTTAATGCAACCCAGGAGCCCAACAGTCAATCCAAACTCCTAATGTGCAGACAAGGTCATCGCTTAAGCTGTGGCTTTTACTGTTAACATGCTGCTCACGCAGCAAAATGTTCAAATGTTAGTGTATTTTATGTACTCCGCTTTCTTGAGTAAAATTGCGTAGGAAAGCCAAAACATCGTCATCGACTCTGCCCGTCTTAATGCAGCCCAGAGGCCCAACAGCAATCCAATCTCCTAATTGCGAGACCAAGGTCATCGCTTAAGCTGTGGCTTTTACTGTTAACATGCTCATATGCTACACGTCGCCATGCGACCGCCTGCGAGAGCTCTAGTCTGAGCTCCAGGGCACAACGGAACATACATGTTCCTTAAGCAGATCGGTGAGCCCCACACTATCATATATATATATATATATATATATATATATATATATATATATATATATATATATATCGAGCTCATCTTCCCCGAAGAAGACGAAGAAGGGACGAGTTCATGGACTTGAATGTATTTTGACTAACGTTTCGGAAACCCCCTTGTTTCCATCATCATCATAATATATATATATATATATATATATATATATATATATATATATATATATATATATATATGCGTAAAGATTCGTGGTCCCGTTATCTTATCGCGTTCATCATCTCCTGATGTACGTTGTTGTTCTCTTTAATTTTGGGGCTGGTTGCCTCCAACAGTGGTATAAGATAAGGAAGAGACAGGACGTGGTGAATGGGCGCTTTCCAATCGTGCTACAGGATCTACTCGTCCCGTTGTGCCGGGTGGCTCACTTGAGTCTCGCCAGCAGCCACAGAGCAGTTATGAAGCATAAGAGCGTCCATCCATCAGCATTAATGTACCCGATTGCAACCGACAGGACAAAGAGACCGTGGTTCAATGGTTATGGTTTTGGACTTCTACCTACCAGGCCTCGGATTCAAGCCTCAGGGGTTGCACAACCTGGAGTTGGGTAGAGCTGGCTGATGACGGCAAATGAGCCAGAAATGGACATTCTAGTCCCCCTCGTCTTTGTCCGAAATGTTGCCCGACTAGAATAGACGGAAGTGTGCTTATTGCAATAGAGCGTATTGGCGGAACGGAGGTTACATCAGTAGGCAGACGTCCGTAAAATGGGTGGGCATAACGTTGCAAAACGTGCAGAAGGGGGGGTGGCGGGCGGGTGGCGCATCAGTGAAATTCTAGATGGTCGGATCTTAATAAGCGGTTGTTGTTTTAGCGTGAGCTACGAAGATCGGTGAACCCTGTACGCAGGCCTCCATGGTGAACGTCCAGGCGGTTGCGGCTGCTTGTATTAGTGGTGCTGCACGTTTTGTATTAGGTGCGGAGACCATGCCAGTGCCGCTGCAGTCGAAGAGATGAGCACACTCAAAGACGTATGCAAATATTATCTATAAGGTGTCCTGCAGTTGGATAGTCAGCTTGTGTTAGTTAATTCAGATCCCAGATCAGCCAGGTTAAAATGCAAAGGTTGTTAACACATGGGATGCGGTAAATGACTTTGGTTTGCTGCACCATAAATATCGCATGTGGTATTCGAGATAATGCTGCTTTCAAGGAGAACGCCAGGCTGCGAGCGATTCCAATGCCAGAAAAATTTTGTTCCCTACATGTAATACAGAACGTTCAATTTAAGCTACATCATTTCTCTACCGGAACTCCGGTTTTTTTATTGTCTCTCATAAATCTGACCAGGTATCCGCTCTGAATAAAGTCGGATGTTCGACCCTTAAATGTTTGGATTAATGCTTTGTATAAGTGCTCACTTTCTCCCGCATAAGATAAAGATATTCATGCAGACATAGGCACACCATGATCCTTTGGTTTACTAATGTGACTAAGTTTCGAATTAATGACCGAGGTCGTGAATAGGCAATCATCTACCAAACCAAAATCAACCAGGCTACGATAATGGTAGATATCCTTGTGAGAAAACAGTGATGTGCGTTCCTACCCATGGATTTGGGTGTTCGGTGTGCATTTTCTGCATGGATACCTAGCTTAGATGGTCTCGGCCAGGGCTACCGCAGTTTTCGACCTCAATACAACTGTGCAGCTGCTTGGCTGAGGGGAAGTGGTCAACAGGGATAAGGAATAACTATGGAGGCATATACAAACTGCAACTTTCCTGAACCATCCCAGTTTTCGTTTCATTTTCCTCGTCTGATTTCTAGTTGTGAGGGGCTTCAAGAGACCTCTGGACGCTAACCTGTTAACGGTGAATCCGAACTTCCAACGTCCTATCTAATAAATTACTAAGACAACTATAAGCATACTACTCCCTTGGTTTCAGTAGATCATTTGGTGTATAATAAATTTGACTTTGACGAAAATTTGTGATGGTTCGAATTCAGTGAACATGTTGTTCACCGTTATCTCGCAACAATTAACATTTATACTTACTTAGAAGTTTTATAAATTTTGCACACTAAAATGACTTGTAAAAAATTTTCAACTTTGCTATTTTTGATAAATACCTGTACCGTTTCAATTAAGTATTTAAGGGCTTCTCTCGTTTACTCCAAATATATTAATCGAATATACCGAAAATGCTCAGCATCTTTCTTACAATCCTTACCACAGAGCCTTTGAACAGCTGGCGGTGGAGCTCCAGGAGCATTGCCATCGTCATGACCCCGAACAGGCGCGTCGTCTGCTGACGTATGAACTGCGCAACTTCTCTGGCAACACTTGCCTCAGTTTGGCCTACATGTGCGAGTCCAAAGCCTTCATCAGTCACCAATGCGCGCAGGCCATCCTCAGTGACCTCTGGTATGGCGGCCTGAGGGAGGGAAAATTCATCTCTTTAAAGGTCACCCTGCTGCTGATTGGACTGGTGCTGCCACCCTTCTATCCGCTCATAGCCTACCTCTTCAGTTCGAAGAGCAAGTTCCTCGAGTTCAAGACAAAAGAAGAACTGGCCGAGCAGCCGCAGACTCTTGAAGAGTATCTTGATGAGATTGAAGCCTCCTCCTCCTCTTCGTCGTCTTCGAGCTCCTCCTCGTCGTCATCTTCGTCCTCTTCTTCCTCAAATAGGTGGGTTGGCTCGTACCACATAATGTTCGGACCCAACCTTTTGCCTCAGGGACATAAATGTGGGTACTGCTATTTTCCAGTACACATGTTTGGGATAGTTTCCCAGAACGCTCGTGTCATTTCTGATATCCCAGACTGTTTTTTTTACCTTCTGTTTTATTCTTACCCAGCAAACATACACAGTTCACGTGGACAAGGCAGGCGGGTCCCCTAAAAGAGCCTTGACTATATTACACTCAAATTTTGGCTTCCTCAAGCTTCTACATTTAGACAGATGTTGTGCCTAGTGAGTGCAGTGCTAAACTCCTGTACGCGAGCTTCCAGAACGCATAAAATAATGTTTGATGTCATCGGAAGTCGGTGGAATTTATTTAGCGTTTGAATATGTTCCACGGTGTCCGAGCGACTTATTTTGTACGCATGTGCTTGAATGTATACTCTTTATTTCCTCCACCCTGCAATATTGTTTAGTGACATTTTGGAGGGCACTGTCTGTAGCCCTCGGAAGTTCAAGTCTCTGAGCGGTTGTTTAAACTCTTGTTTGTCGGCCTTTCAATTGGCATTTTATCGCTCTTTTTTGTCCTTTTATCTGCAGTGATGATGAAGGTCATGCCAATGGCGGCTTCCGGGATTACTTTGCCTCGTCCAAACGTCGTCAGACGGCTGCTTCTGATCCCTCTATGCGAACCCAGGTAGGGTGTTGTCTCTTTTTGACTTCTCACTGTCCAAAGTCTCCTTTTTGAAGCCGTTTTCTTTTTCCTTTGTCTTCCTTCTACTCTCAGACTGTGACTTATTAAGCAAACGCGTAAACAGTCTCATGGTGGTACTGGTGGTGGTGGTTGTTGTGGCGGTGGAGGTTGTGGTGGTGATGGTGGTCGTGGTGGTGCTGGTGTTGGTGGTGGTGGTAGTCGTCGTGGTCTTGGTAGTGGTGGCACCGGAAGCGGCGGCGGCGGGATGTCAACACACAATCACCAATCCTAGTCGTCCACCTAGAAACATTTGCGCTCATATTTACTGCAGTGGAGTCCGAACTAAAGCCCGCACTTCCTCGGTCCCTGAACCTTCCTCAGCTTTAATTGCCTCAAATTCTACCAAAACCATCTGGCTGCCCCGGAACCGTGATACCAGGGTAAACTTACGCAGAAGGCGCGCGTGTTTGCATAACAACACCGACGGCTTTCTTGTCGCAGTCTGTTCGCACGCCCCAGGCCATTCTAGTTGATTTCAGCCGCAGCCCGAGGGGTTCTGTGATTGCATCAACCATGCGCCACTGAGTGGTCCATGGCGCCGCCTATCAACCCCAACAATCTATAACGAACTCAGAGGGATCGGCGCGACGGGATTTGACTCACACGCACTCGGGCGCTGAGTGGAGACGGTGGCGGCGGTGACGATGACGACGACGAGAACTGTACTGAGATTGACCTGTAAAACATGGACCCCGTCCAGTAACAAGACTTGGCTAAGACGACTGGAGGTTACTTGGACGTCACGCATCAAGTGGGATAAGGCTCCAGTCTATGAGATGGAGGGAGACGACATCGCCAGTCAAAGCGGTTATTGGAGGTGGGCCACTGGGATCAGTATACTTTTGTGGACCCAAAGAAAAAAGCTTGGCAACGTCTGTGGTTAAAATAGCTAAATCGTGTGACCAGAGATTTGGTTTTACTGCTTATTCACGCGCATTTATACCCTTCTCCAAATTACTTATGTGACGTACAGTGCCTGCTCTAGGAACGCCACGTTTAAAATCTAGGTTTTATGCTGTACGCATGCGAGTGTAGTTTGCAACCGTATCGTGACATCTCCTTCCTCCGCCCATATTCGCTACATTTTCAGAGTTTTACGGATGTGCAGGGGTCTTCCTCTGGCGTACGGCATAATACCGGAGATGGTGATGTTGCTGGAGCTGTCGCCGACGTTGATATTCACGTGACGTACGCCCCAACAACAATAACACCGGCAAACACCTCTCTGTGCGAACAAAGCATTCATTCAATGGGACCTGATACCGCTTCGAGAAACACCGTCAGTGCACTAGGAAGTAACCTGGTGGACATTGCTGCCTCTATGCCTCCTTTAAGCACGGAAGCAACTGTTTCCTTTGTGAACGATACAGTACCTTTGGAGGAACATTATGGGCTGTCCTTAATAATTCCACAGTCATCTGCGCCGCAAACCTTGCAGTTAACTGAGGTCTCTAACGAAGACGTTCCCTGTGTTGATGACCATGAAGGTGAAGCTTCGGGCGCCATGCACGGAGTGACGTTTCCCCTGTGGGTACGCTCTTTTCTATAGTCTGCTTCCTTATGAAGCAAGATGTGAATATAAAAACGCTGCATCCATATATATATATATATATATATATATATATATATATATATATATATATATATATATATATATATATATATATATATATATATATATGCCACACTATCATCATATTCCCGATCGCAACCGACAAAGCAACGAGCCCGTGGCTCAATGGTAGAGCGTTCGACTCAAATACCAAAGGTCGCGGGTTCAAATCCCAGGTGTTCCACACTTGGGATTGGGTATGACTGGCTGATGACGGCTAATAAGCCAGAAATGGCCATTCCGGTCTTCCTTGTTTTTGTCGGTTCCACATTAACAACATATGCTACATGTCGCTATGCGACTGCCTGTGAGTACTCTAGTCTGAGTTCCAGGGCACAACGGAACATAAATGTTCCTTAAGCAGATCGGTGAGCCATACACATCATTTATATATGTATATATATATATATATATATATTATACATATACATATATATATATATATATATATATATATATATATATATATATATATATATTGAGAATTCAACGGAGTTTCTAAAGAAATTAAAAGGAACCACAATCTCCACAGATGAAATAATGGTCTCCTTCGATGTCGTTTCCCTCCTCACGTCTATACCGTTAGCCCTAGCAAAACAATACACAAAGGAACTTCTGTCGTCCCACTATACGGATGTTCCAGCAGCGGCCGTACTCGAGCTCATGGATCTATGTTTAGAAACTAACTTTTCATTCGACCGAAAATGCTATAAGCAACTGAAAGGAGCTCCAATGGGGTCACCCATCTCTGGTTTTCTCGCCGAAATCGCAATGCAGAAACTCGAGGCTACGGCTCTTCCGTTAGTTTATCCTAAATTATGGCTACGTTATGTAGACGACACATTTGTTGTCGTTAAAAAGGACCAACTGGAAATGCTGCATAACACCATCAACTCCACAATCCCGGGAATCCAATTCACACTCGAAAAGGAAGTTGACAATAAACTCCCATTCCTGGATGTTCTCGTACAACGAAAGACCGACGGAACACTAGGCACATCGGTTTATCGAAAGGAAACTTATGCCGAAGTTATTCTGCCTTATGAGAGCAATCAGCCTATCGCTCACAAACGGAGTGCTGTTAAAAGTCTACTCAGTCGAGCAAAAACCCATTGCTCCGACGAAGAAGGCTATCGAATCGAACTGAATTACTTATGTGAATTATTTTCGCAGAACGGGTACCCAAAGGATTTTGTACGCCGACACTTGAAACGACAGCAGTCGACAGAAAAGGAACCAAGTAGTTCTAACGAGGCGCCAAAAATAAATACATGGCGAACCCTTCCCTACATTAAGAATGTGTCTGAACTCGTCGAAAGACACCTAAGGAAGCACCAAATTCATGTGGCGCACAAACCTACCACCACTTTGCGTACCCAGCTTGTCCACCCTAAGGACAGGGTCAACTATTTGGACAAGAAAGAAGTCATCTACAGGATCCCGTGTGAAGCATGTGATGCCGTGTATTGTGGTCAGACCGGCAAATCCGCCTCTACACGCATCTATGAACATCAGTTGGCAGTAAAGAGGCGAGACCATCTGTCCCAAACAGCTATGCATACTCTAGACACCGGGCACACCTTCGCTTGGGATAAAACTCGGATTGTCGCCGCCTGTCCCTTCAAGAAAGGTCGAGAGTTCCTTTAGGCGATGCATTCAGATGAGTCATGCATCAACAGACATATCGAGTTGGATGCGGCGTACAGACATCTCAAGGAGAAATGGAAAAAACGAGAACCAATCAGGACAGGCTGATACACACGGCGGCCGCTCAATGGTGCCAATATTCACGCCAGTATCGATTTTTTCGCGTGATTACGATGTCAACTGTTTTTGGTCACATTTGCTGCCCGCCTGCGTCTGACGACGACCCGGAGAACCGGTGTTGAAAAATTACACAATAAAGCTCCATTTCCCATAGAACGTATTCAACTTCAACTTTATTTCTTGGGATGCCGTCTTTCCACTTCTTACGATGAACTTTGGTTCGATGAAGTGCTTATGACCCATCTGCTAGACCTATTGTGTGGACTATCCGCGCCGTTCTCGAGTGCATGTTTAGGTCTCCAGCTCCAGTTGGTAGTCAGGGTTATGATTGGCTGAATGACGGGGTAGAATAAGCCCGAAACCGATTGTATCAGCCTTCCTGCATTTTCTGTTGTCCCTTCTTTCTGTATCTATACACATTGACCGTAACTTTCCCAACAAGACTTGCTTTGGTTATCTACTGTGTTTGCTTTTTCAACTAACTAGACGATATGCTTTTGTTTGTTGCTCTGATTATGGAAACCGAAACACATGCCTATTGGACAGTCTTATAGCCATCCACCCTTACCATTAACTTTTAGATTGCCAATAATGGCGATTATTTTGGCATTGCAGTTTTATGTCTGGATTACTGATAGTGGGCAAAGGAGAACGCCAAAGTTCACGATAATAATACTGTGTAAGCTCCGTGCATATATTTTCGTGCAGATTTTCCTGTGTAAACTGTTGTTTGTTGTATAAATTGAGGCTATGAAAGCGTGCAACTGCGTTCGCAAGCAGTGGATAACTGTCATTCGCTGTAATTCCATGCTGCCCGAATGACTAACAGTGCGCGAACACTAATATACGACTTCTAACTTCAATACATTACTTCCTTTTTGTTAAAATAGCAATATATGTTTTAGATAATAAATAGTTAATAAATCCGCGCATTGTCCAGACACTGTAATATCACCTAGTCAGACTTGCCCTTTGTTCGCTTTTTCGAGATTTTCCTGCGTTTGTGCTCCTGTCTAACTTTCCTGTCCAGTTTTTCTTCCCGTTCCTCATTCCTGTCTACACCTCTTTCTTACTTTTGAAAAAGTTCATTTCGGTCTTTTTTGTCATTTCTCGGCATCCGGTCAGCTCCGTTCTTTCACGTGAGCACTTCCTCTGTGTCTTCTATCCACTGGTATATCCCTATCGTTCGCGCTGCCTATTCTTTGCCGTCTCCCTCCCATAATTGTAGCATCTAATTCACTTGGTTTATGTCCCCCTCCTCGTTCGTTTTTCAAGGTGGTGTCACCTTCTCTGTGAATGGCCCCATCTGTTCCAATTCCATCCCCGTCTGTCAGTTGACTTCCGATTGGTTCACAAAGTCAGCGGCGTCTGAAACAGTACTGTGTGAGGAAGACTACGCATGTGATCCATACTTAGTGTCACCATATTATTTGTTTGCCAGTCGTGACAGATCAGTTTACCATCTGCACTGGCGGGCCTGCACCCATTGAGTTTACAAGAGTGAGAAACTCGAATGAGCATTTAAATGACTCTTTTTTATAAGTTAATTCTCAGAAATTCGCCGTGCTACTAAATAGGACTGTTGAAGGAAGGGTGGAAGCTGTAGTGACCAGGGCCTACAGTAGTTACTGTTGACATGCTTCGTTTCCTAAAGTTTTAGTGTGATATAATTTTCAATGATTCGTTCTAAATTTATCGCAGGTAAACACGGAAATAGCACTGCTTTGCGTTTTTTTGTTCTTCACAATATGAATATGCCAAATCAGAACACCTTGGTATTCAAACGAAGACCAATTGTTGCCAACTGAGTGTATGCTTAACCGTAAACTGACGAAACCTCAATTGTTTTTTTTTTGCTTTTCAACAAACCTGCATTTTTTGTGAATCAATGATACGAGTACCCTAGCCAACTAACCAATATATCCGGTGAAATTGCCCACTGACTTGTTGGTGCACATCAGAGCAGGTGTTGTCAATCGCATTGCTGTTTACTCCGCATGCACTTTGCCACTCGCGTTTGCGTTATGGCTCAAAGACGAGCGTCGGTTCCCATTCCATTGCTTCTCCTTTAACATTTCCCTTACTCATTCCTAAATCGGAACGTCTAATCTTTGTCTTGCGCCTTCGATCTCCTTCCCCTCCCCTACCCCCACCCCGCCTCCCACCCGTCTTCAACCGCATTTCTTCCGCTTTACATAATGGTCCTTGGGGGTTTTATACTCGCTGGGATTTTGTCTGCCCTTTTTCCACTTCACGCACGTTCATTCTTCTGACGTCATCATACTTTTTAGCCTCCCCCACGCCTGTCCACCCCTTCCTTCCCTCCTTCCCTTTTTCTTATCTTGCTTTGTCCTCCTTTTCGTAATTTTGCATCCTTGGTTTCTCCCCGCTCTTTTCCTCTCTTTCTTCTACAGCCCTCCGCTTTACTGTTTTCCTTTTGTTTTCTGTTTCTCATATTCTTCCGTCTACCCTTATTCCTTCCATTTGTTCGTACGTTCCTAGCGCCCTCCTCCCTCTTCCTCTCCTTCTCTCCTCACTGGAGTCATCTCTTGCCCGCCCTTTCATGTTCTTACCCCCTCCGCTCTACAGTCCATCGTCCCGGTACTCTGCTCTTCTACTGTGAGCGCTCGTGTTGTCGTTTCTAGTACCTCTTTCGGGCTTCTTTAATGTCTGCATTTTCGTCGTTTTGCTGTATTTAGACTAAGCAAGGCGAAGAACAGGAAAACTCCAACGCACTTCAGGCTCCATCTGAACCATCGACACCTGTCCCGGAGAACGTGAAGGAGAAGACCAGTTGGTCCATCCCCTCACTTCAGCTGGATGGGATACCTCTGGAGGATCTGAATGGACAGCTGACACCCTCTCAACCTGCCCAGCCGTCCCAACTACCGCTCATCTCCCATGAAGGTCTGCTTCTCCTGTCCATCGTCTGCTTTACTCCTTCTCGCTCTCCTTTTCTCCGTACTGTTTGTTGATCCCTTGATTAGATGGTTTTTCTGGACTGACTACTTGTTTCACTTCTCACGTGCAGGCAATGGTTCAAACATCCCCATCCCTTCGACCGCTGCTTCACTTTTTTACGGCGCCAGGTCGTTAAAATCGACCCCCGAAGCCAGCTCAGCAGAGAAGGACGAGGCGGAGGAGGAGGTTGAGGAGGCAGCGGAGGTGACTGTGCAGCTTCCTGTTCAGTTGCACGATACTTTTGTCCAGGCAGCCAACACAAATATCTCCCTGCCGCAGCTACTGAACGAGCATCCTCAGACCCTGGAAGGAACAGACGCCAATCAAGTCACTCAGTTGCCTCTTTCCCCTTATGAGAGTGGACTGGCAAAAACAAGACTTCGATCCAATCGAACGGTGCCGGTTGACCTCAAAAACCTGGACCAACCGTTAGTTCTTGCATCTATATATATATATATATGGCAAATACGTTATACCGTACTTCCGACATAGATACTAGCTAAAAGCCCAGACACGTGTTTCGCCGATGTTTCTGCTGCTGTGTGACACAGCAACGAGGGGTTCGGCTCCTCAGTGGGTCCCCCAGCGTTCTCTATGCGGTTTCTGGTATATGGACTCCAGAGAATAATCGGGTAAATAATTTCTGAAATTATTAAGTGCAGGACATGGAGTCAGGTGATTCGGACATGACTTTTTAGGGTCAGACCCGAAATTTCAATGAACATTTGGGTCGAAGACAATCAACCACTGTGGAATAACCACGTAATGCCCATTCTACAAACAAGTAGTACTATATATATATATAGTCTTCGACCCAAATGTTCATTGAAATTTCGGGTCTGACCCTAAAAAGTCATGTCCGAATCACCTGACTCCATGTCCTGCACTTAATAATATATTCACTCAGGAATGACCTCACATCGATCGGTGCGAGCTCATTACTTAGTGAATAAATACCCGATTTGCAGCAATAGAGGATGGCAGGTGGCGAGGCACTGATTAACTTCGGTTCGATGAAGTACTTATAGCCCATCTGGTAAAACCCAGTGCTGAACCATCTGCGCCATCTTTGTGTGCACATGTTTGTATTTCCGGTCCCAGGTGATGGTCAGGGTTAAACTTGGTTGCATGAAGGCCAAAACAGTTCTGTATCAAGTTACCCCCAAACTCTGTAGTTCCCCGCTTCTATATAGATATATATCCACTTGCAACGTTGGTGGATCAATTTGGCGCTGGTTTGGGTATATTCTGCCTTTGTTCAGCAAATTATAACCTTAGCTAGGGATCCGAAGGTTAAACACGGACACGGCACATATGGTTCACATAAAGTGCCAGTAAAATGGATCTGAAGCACTTCATAGAACGATATCTCATCAGTTCCTCGCAACCTGACATTTTTGTTGCTGCACGTTGAATATTTATTTTTTCTCTGGTGGTGACTTCGGTCAGTACTGATTGAGTGCAGGCAGAATAATTTCCGCTTACTTGAATTTTTGTTTATATGCCATTGCTATTTTCTGAGACCGACCCGGTAGGTGGCTGTTGGTTAGTGCCTCCCATTCAGAACTTCAGAAAACCACCTGATCGGTGTGCGCTCATTCTTGTGTGAATAAAGGCCCTGCGTGTAGCAATGGAGACTGTTAGGTGGCATGATAAGGCTGTACTTTGGCTCTACGAAGTGTTTCTAGCCTGTCTGATACATCCCGTCCGTCAACCATCTGTGTACGCCAGTTTACGGTAATGTGTACGGGCGGGGGGGTGAATGAAGGTAGATTAGGCTTGAGATAGCGCCGTATCGATCCGCGGCCTTTTCTTCGATGCGTTTCTTGGTGATAAATTAATTTGCATTTCTGTAGAATACGTACCTTGGGAAGAAAATTTACATTAATGTGCTTTTCATTCTCACACTAGAGCTTATTATCAGAAACTTGAAACACCTTACTGGTAGTACGGTGAATCGGTCGATACTTTCATGCCATTGACTGTCTGTGCGCAGATTATAAATACAGTACGTGCCCTATTTCATGAGACTAAATCCGTCCTTTTTCCCGCTAAAAATGTGATTTCCGAAATTTCCCTTTATCTGATATTCGTGAACGCAGGATCAAATTTTCCGTTCTCTGAAGGGATATATTTAAAATTTTTCTAGATTTATTTATACTCCTTTATAGTACAATGCATGCCAACAAGAAGTTTTGGTCTAGGAGGTGCAATAACGTAGGAAAACAGCTGGAAATCCAGAAACGTCGGATTTGGTCCCATTTTGTTCAGTTGCGCCTTGAATGAACAAAATTGAAATGAACTCTTCCTTAGTAAGCAACATTTTGCGCCTCAACTCAGTACAAAAAAACACAATTAACAACATCAAATTGGTGCCATACTACCATATTAAATTTCGAGGATGACATTTCAAGAGTAAGGCAATTAACTGTACTGCGTGGTTATTCCGCTAATATTGATGGATTTCAACTCACGCATGCATATCAACTTTCGGGCCAAATATTAGAAAGTTGGTGCCGAAGAATCCACTCCAGCTCGCGTCAGTTTCTGAGGAAATTAAAAGGGCATACCATCAAGAATCGGAGTATACTTCAGGACGCCGAGGGACCCAATGATGAACCGAGTCCCTTGCAGCGGCGTCGTGCAGCAGTCAAAAATCGATGACATACGTGCCTGGGCTCTTAGCAGGCACCCATGCTGGAGCTGCCTTAAATCAACCCATATATGACATTAGGACATTCACTTCATCCATCCTTTGGCATTTTGACCATTGCTACCCACGATGTCCTTCGTGTGCCACACAGCAAAGTGGTCGCAGGGACGGTCACTTGGGCAGCATCTACCGCACTCTGTCCTCTTCTCCCACCCCCAGGCTCAGTCTCACGATGGAGTCCAGAAGATGGAAGGCACAGTGTGAACCCGCACATACTTGTGACACCACACCTAATGGTTCACGCACAAAAACCAGGTAAGGGGCAGCTTGGATCCCAGACGAGTGGGAGTGAAATAAAGGACACATTAAGAGGGAACCATCTGAACCTGGCTCCCCGTCCAGGACTTCCCTGTTCGAGATTCTGTCTTGCAATCTCAGCTTCAGTATTTTGCAAAGACAGCTGAGATGGAAGTGATCCAGCTTCCTGGCTTGCTTCGAGTAGACGGTTCAGGTCTCCGCTCTATAAAAGTTTCGTCAAGACGATGGCCTTGTACATCTTCAGTTTGGTGTTCAGGTGAATACCGTGGCGATTCCACACGGAGGCCTGCAGCCGGCCGTAGGCCTGACTGGCTTTGGAGATCCGTTGGGCAACCTCGTCATCGATTCTCGTGTTGCATGACAGCGCACTTCCCAGATATGCAAATGTTTCCACCTTTTTGAGTTGAGCACCGTTGACATTGATTGAACTCCGCGCGCTGGGCGGCGGTCGTTGCACGACCTCCGTTTTGCCTATATTGATTGTTAACTCAAAATTGGCGAAGCCTGCGGTGAAGAGGTCCATGCTCCTTTGCATGTCCTCCTCCGTCACGGTGTTAAGGGCGCAGTCGTCCGCGAAGAGCAAGTCATCGACTGTAGTCGTAGACATGCGCGTTGGAGCCTGCATACGCCGACTGTTGAGAAGGTGCCCGTCAGTTCTGTAGGCAATGCGGATCCCAGGCTGCTCATCACGGTAGGCGTCCATCAGCATAGCGGAGAACATGAGACTGGACGGGGTGGTGGCCAATACGCAGCCCTGCTTCCTTCCGTTGATCACTGCGAATGCTTCGGATACCGTCCCGTTGTCAGTGACGCGCGCCGTCATCCCGTCATGAAGCTGACGTACCATGTGCGTGAACCGCTCAGGACAGCCGAATTTCTGCATGATTTCCACATTCCGTCGCGATTCACCGTGTCGAAGGCTTTCGTTAGATCCACGAAGGTAGTGTTTAGGTGAGTTCGCACCTCCTGGCTCTTCTCTTGTAGCTGGCGGGCGGCAAATGTCATGTCGTTTGTTCCGCGGTGTCGGCGGAAACCACATTGGCTTTCCGGGAGCAGGCCCTGCTTTCGGTGACCGTTCAGACAATTGAGAAGGATACGGGCGAAGATCTTCCCCGCGATGTTGAGCAACAAGATGCCTCTGTGATTATCACAGAGTTGCTGGTTCCCCTTCCACTTGTAGAGATGGACGATGGTCGCATCTTTGAAATCCTGAGGAACTTGTTCTTAGCGCCACATCTCCTGGAAGAGTGTTGTGAGTTCTGCAATCAGCCGGGACCTGCCGGGCTTATAGACTTCTGGTGGAATTGCATCAGATCCCGGTGCTTTACCGCTGGAAATTTGCTGCACGGCCCGGATGGTTTCTGATAGGAAGGCAGCAGATCCAGGTCATTGTTCGTTTCCACTTTAAGGAGTCGGTCAATGCAGCATCGGAGATGGCTGATAAGCAATTAAGGACACTTTGAAGTGCTTGGTCCAGCGCTTCAGAATGTTTGATTTCTCTGTCAGCAGTTTTTTTGCCATCAGAGCCGAGCAGCGGTGCAGTCCCCTTGGTACAAGGGCAGTAGATTTCCTTGATGGCTTTCAAAAAGTTTTCATTTCATTGCGGTCTGCATACACCTGGATTTCTTCAGCTTTTCGGATCATCCAGGCCTCCTGCATCTCCTGCAGCTGTTGCTGTACAAGGCGTCGGCATCTGAAGAGGGCTGCTGTGGTGGCGTCACTTCAAAGGTCCATGTCGGGTTTGTGTACTCCAATTATCCTCGCGAGTAAGTTGCTGATGTCGGCGTCATTGTCGTCAAACCAGTCCTGGTGTTGACGGTGACAAACACACACACGACCGTCCATTTTGACGATGTCCACCATGTGCTCCACAGTTGGTGACCTTCCAACCCACGGCGCTTATCGTTACTGCACTCACTCCTCCTCCCTCACCTGAGCCCGGTGTCATGACAGAGTCAAGAAGACCAGAGATGGGAAAGGGCGCAGGTGACTGGCGTGGCCGGAGCCGCCTTTTGGAGTACCACCACAACTCCCATAAAGGCCACGTTAAGAAGGAGCCATTGCAGTGTGACTCTCAGTCTGCCAGTCAGCCATTCCACACAAAACACACATTGGGCTGACCACGCAGTCCGAGTTATCCCGTCAGTTGGCAACCTTCCAAGCCACGGCTTTTAGCGCATTGTGATATTTTCAAGTGCGTCAGATTTTTTATAGTGAGGACAATTTGCTGAGCCATCGACTTCACTCTCTCTCCCACCCCCACAATCAAACCACTGTCCGAGCCGGTCAGTTATCTGATGTGGGAGTGGGCGCATGGGCTGACGGGTCGGTGTACCAGTCTTCGTACGCCACAGCATGACCTGGACCGCACACCAGGATTCACACACACACGAGAGTTCGACTGTCGTAGTCCAACGATGTCCACCGTATGCTCCACACTATGGTTATGCAGGGATGGTGACTTGCGCGTGATTTAGTTTAAAGTGATAGTAACCTTGCGTTGCAGCTACCGCACTCTCTCCCCCTCCCCCACCTATACACGGTGTCAAGACAGAGTCAAGAAAACCGGAGATCGGAGAGGGCGCATGTGGCTTGTGTTGCCGTGGCCTCTGGGCCCTAGCCGCCCCCTAGACGTGCCACCACAACCTCATGTTCAGCATTTGTCATGGGAGCGCAACCCGAATAACGCCTGCCGTGCCCTGATGTGGTCCCCTTGTTGGTCCAACTCACCTACTACGTTGGTCGTTTAGGGGGCACATACACACAGGTCAGTTAGACCGTTTTAATCTGACGATGTCCAGCCTATGCTCCATAGAAGGGTGGTGCAGAGATGGTAACTTGCATGTGAATTGGTTTTAAAGTAAGAGTAGTCTTGCACTGCATCTACCGCACTCTCCTTCCCTTACCCGCCTGTGCCCTGTGACTGGAAGCGGGATTGGGCGCAGATGAATCACCTCCCATGGAGTGGGAGAGCGGGGTGCGGCATGCCCCTCCACATACGCTCCTCATGTTCGGCATTTTTCTATGGAGCTCACTCCAAATAATGGCTACCGCACTCTGTTTTGGCCCCCGTGTTGGTCCAACGCATCTACCACGTGGCCCGTTTTGGGGGCACACAACTCACCAGGATTTCAAGCTAAGGTTGAACCGAAAAAGTCAAGGGAGACTGGAATGGTCATTTCTGGCTTATTAGCCGTCATCACCCAGTCATACCCTATCCCAAGTATGGACCACCTGGGATTCGAACCCGCGACCGTTGGTAATTGAGTCGAACGGTCTACCATTGATTCACGGGCCTGTTTTTTGTCGGTTGCGATCGGGCATATGATGATAATGTGTGGCTCACTGACCTGCTTGAGGAACAACAGGCCCGTGCTCAATAGTAGAGCGTTCGAGTCAATTACCAAAGGTCACGGGTTCGAATCCCTGGTGGTCCACGCTTGGGATTGTGTATGACTGCCTGATTACGGCTAATATATATATATATATATATATATATATATATATATATATATATATCAAAGACGTTATACCGTACTTCCGACATAGATACTAACTAAAAGCCCAGACATATATATATATATATATCGAACTCCTATCACTCGAGAACTTGTGAACCGCTTACTTGTGTTTGTCATCATTTCCTGGCCAGGCCACTTGCAATTCAAGTATTGTTAAACGCTCCATATTGTCATTAACTGCTGGTTTTAGGCCAGTTCTGGCTGGTTCTCGCAATGTCAACATCGTCGGACGCAGGCGCGGGCTTCTAGTATCCTCAATGTCTCAAAAGTCCGCTGCGTACGCCCTCGATGTCAGTAACGACGCCTGTGGTGTCGGCGGTGGTGGTGGCGGCGGCGGTGGTGCCGGAGGCGGAGGCTACAATTTCAGCACTTTTGGCGGCGTTCGCAGTGGTCTCATCCAAATGAATACCTTTGATGACTGCATCGATGACCATGTAGTGCTGCCTGATTCAAACACAACTTCACATCATCAACTTTCTTGGCGTAAAAAGGTCTATGAATTCTTCAGTGCACCCGTTACCAGGTTCTACTTGCATGTGGTGAGTCCCTCGCCCAGTGGCACTTCCCATTGTTCTGCAAATTGATGCGAACAGAGTTTCTACAGTTCGAGGCTGGGAAACTCCTTTTTCGTTGAGGCTTCCTCTTCTCCTTCGTTGGCGGAGGATTTGCATCACAGGCGGTCGTCTCCTCTCCACTGCATGTCCTCATCTAGACTAGTCTTGAAGCTGACCTATACCAATACTAATTAGGAAAATGTTTGATTCATCAGCTGACAGTCTCAGGCGTATTTTTATCCTCTTAAAGTAACAGCAGTCATCGTCGCCGATCAACCGCGTTGGCGAAGAAAATTAACTGGAACGGTTGATAGGTGTCACCACGATCGCTCGGAGCTCGAAGGTCTGGTAGCATTTCAGAAGATCCCAGACTCTGCGTCATAACCAAATAAAGAAGACCGGAGGCGTGAGGGGGCTCAGATGACTGCCGCAGCCACTTCCAGGCGGATTGCCAAACTTGGCTCGGATCCCAACTGAGTGGAAGTGTCATGGAGGCCACATTAAGAAATAGCAATTGCAGCCTGACTCTCAGTCCACCAATAAGCCACTACGCACAAACACACGCACACACACACACACGCACATGTCAGTTTGACCGTCGTAATCCGATGATGTCCGCGTGCTGATGGCAGGTAAATTCATGACACCAGCCTACTTTAGCTGCGTCCGTCATCCGTGGCTGAGTATTTATCAAGAACTTGCATTCCGTGAGCACTGAGCCGCTCCAGCAAGACGGAATTTTATTACCCTTATCCTTCTTTTTATGTTCGACTGTTAGGCTTAGCCTAGCCGATGCAAACCCCCAAGATCAAGTGACCCGCGACTGGCTTGTAGCACCTAACACGTGATCGCCTCCTCTGCCTGTAGTCCTTCAGCGTCCTTTTCCTTCTCGTGGTAGCTAACCTCCAAAAACACGTGATACCTGGTGGTAGCTGTCTGGAGAGCCTGCTGACTGGCTTCTTTTGCATCAACACCACCACCACCACCACAACTCCCCACCTCTCTCAACACTTCTTTTTCTTTGTTTCTAAGGTCTCAGGGGCCATCTTTTTTTTCCTATTTCAGTTGTTATACCTCGTATTCCTCCTCCTTTACATCGGGCTGTGTATATTCACCCCGCCTCATGATGAAATCACTGCCCGGGAAATCTACATCTACGCCCATATTATTACCTACGCCGCAGATAAATTCCGCGAGGTAAGTCCCCAAAAACGTTCCAATTGTGTTTTAACTCAGATGAGACTACTTATTTGAAATCAGTAGAAAGTCCTTTCTTAACTATATAGGTCACTCTCGCCCCTGGCAATTCGTACATACAGAAGATGCGGGTCCATCTAACTGCCTTCTGGAACATTTACGACTGTGTCTTGAGCATTTTCTCGGTTGGAGGTGTTGTGGTGCGTCTCGTTGGCATGAAAAACAGGATGGTCTACCTTTGGGGTCGGAACATCTTAGTCATTTGCTGTGCCTTTTGGTCAGTCGCTGGTTATTACCCCTTTTTTTCTAATGGCAGGCATATTCTCTGACCGTGCTGGAATAATTTTAATTAACTTTTTCTATGGATGAAATTCATAATGCCATCTTTTCAGAACTCTAAATATTTGTGTTTTAAATCTTTAGTCCTCGTCCATTGCACACATTGAAGCTTTAAATCCCTTTTAAACGTTGTTACTCTGTGCTTTTGAATGTCCGGCCACTACTGAGTGTTGAGCTCCATTCATCAGACTTCTGAAGACCTGTTAGTCAGCATTACCGGATTTTTGCCAGCCTGGAATTGGTTACCTCCCACTTTCGGTTTTTCAGGCAAATGCGCTTTCTTGAGCTGATGCAAATTTGGCGATTCTCCGGACCTTACATCTACGTCATCGTGAAGATGCTGAGAGCGATGATTCCCCTGCTAACCCTCCTCTTCCTGCCTCTGGTCGCCTTCGGCACACTGCGTGAGGGTATCATGGTGATGAATCGAACGGAGATAACCATGGAAGGCCTTAAGAACATATTGCTGGAACCGTATTTCATGTTGTATGGCGAGGTCTACGCTCCGGAAATCGATCGTATGTCCAGTTACTCCTCCAGTTTCTACCATTTGCCTGTTTTATTACATCGTACTTTTTATTAAAATCTTGATCCATTCAACAGCTATTGACTGGAATGTCGATCTGGATGAGGCACCGCTATACCAAGCAGTGCCGATCGCAAGTGTCATCTACCTCCTTTACTCCATCGTCCTCATGCTCAGCGTCATCATTGCGGTCTTCAACAACATATTCACTACGGTACTCATGCAATCAGAGCTCATCTACAAGTATCTCCGTTACTCGATCATAATCGAGTACGAGTCGCGCCCTCTTCTGCCGCCTCCCTTTGTCGTCATTTCTTGGCTCTACGCGGGCGTGAGGCACTGCTTCAGGTTGGCTCCTTTATACCTTGTCATCTTCCTGTTGCCTTTTCGCAGCTTTCTCCGCATGGTACAGTTGTTCAATATTTCAATATTTGCGGCCTCAGGAGTTTGAAGGCTTGAGCTGGGGGAGGGGGCTTTAAAAATTCCGTACATTTGCCAACCCCTATCGCCTTCTCACTTTCCGTTTCGGTTCAGATCCTTTGGGCTCAGTAAATGCTGCCATCACTCCTGCAAAAGCTGCAAAAAGTGTCGCACAAACCTGCGTAAAAAGTGGGCACGATGGCGCTCTCGGTCCTCCTCTTCCTCCTCCTCCTCCTCATCATCATCGTCTAGTGGCTCGGGCCGTGCCTTCGGAACCACTTCACTCGGTAGACATGGCGGTGGGAATTCGATGGGCGTTGGACACATCTTCGCACCGGGTGCCTCCAAAGTACATGGGGGTGACCATTCAGAGGGTCTTAGTGAGTCTTCCTCTCCCTCTCTCTCTCTCTCTCTCTGCATTCTATTTTTTCAGCCTGAAAATGACGAAATGTGTTGGCAATGCATGAGGACCGTGAAGGTTGCCAACTGACGGGATAACTCGAACCGCGTGGTCAGCCCCGTGGGTCTTTGTGTGGAGTGACCGACTGGTGGACTGAGAGTCAGGCTACAATGGCTCCTTCTTAATCTGGCCTTTATGGCACTCCCACTCCGTGGAATCCGAGCCAGGTGTGGTAGCACGCCCAGGGGCGGCTCCGGTCGTGCCAGCCACCCGCGCCCTCTCCCATCTCCGGTCTTCCTGGCATCGGGCCAAGGTGGGGGAGGGGGGAGAGTGTATTAGATGCAGTGCAAGTCTACTACCAATTTAACTTAATTTGCACGCAATTCACCATCCCTTTGTTACCTTGCTGTGGGGCGCACGGAGGATCTCGTCGAAAGTGAAAGGTCCAACTGTCATGTGAGCAGCTCTTTCTGGAATACTTTGTTTAGACCGGCACCATAAGCGCGCGGTGTTTTGAAGACTCTGTTAAACCCCTCCTCCTCTCCGCCCCTTCCACGGTGCGCTCCCTATCTGATCGAAAGACGATGAATCAATTCGTCTTGTGGAGCAGCCTTTCAGTCGTAATAGGATGCCAACTTTTGAATGCTCGTCTTTTCTGCCGTCTGCAGGAGGAGTTTTTAATGCTCATTTTTCTCGCATCTTCCAATAACTTATTACTCAAAGAACAGGTAGCCATTCTGCTCCAAAATGTTCGTACTTACGAGATTCTTGAAACTATTGAATTTCCATTCATATGACTCGTTTCTTAAGCAGAATAGCATTATCGAATATGACAATGGAGATTCAAATGGCAATTTCTGGCTCATTAGCCGTCATCAGCCAGCCATACTCAACTCCAGACTGTGTACCACCCGAGACTAGAATTCGTGACCTGTTGGATAGAATTCTAATGTTCTACATATTGAGCCATGGGCTCGTTGTCCTGTCGGTTTCGATCGGAAATTGTAATACTATTATATTTGTACGTCTCCGACCAGTTATGGGTCTCTCTAGTCTTTTCGTGTCGTCCCGTTTTGACAGAACAGCAAGCCGTAGTTCAAGGGTTAGAGCATTAAACTTCCAGTTAATAGGTCGCAGGTTCGATCCTCGGGTGTTGCTACACCTGCGGTTGGATATGAATGGCTGAATATTCCAGTTTCCCTTGCCTTTTGCCGGAAATATTCATCTGCTTATTCTACTATGAGCCGCTGTGCGGCTGCTGGCGGGGCTCGAGAATGAGCCCCTAAGCACGATGGGATGATTGGTTTCCATAACCGAACGGTAAAGCGCCAATCTACCGTTATTAACTTGTATTTGTCGGTTTACTAATACACCTTATGAAGTAAACAAGATAGTCCACACTCATTGCAAAATATAAAATGTGCTATATGCTATCTTCTTAAATGCACTAGGGGATTATAGTGTTTCTTACGTGGAAGGTAGTTAGGATGCGCTACGGCAGGTTGGCTTCAAAATTATTCGGTTTTTTCAAACACGCAGCTACCCTTTCTTTAGGTAGAAAAATTTTAGTAATGCTTAATTTACTACCGAATTAGCGCAAGTAAGGATACTTTAGCGCATGTATTCCACAAACGTTTTTGGGAATTTATAGGGTATAAAAAGTCCAAAGCAGTCATTTTTACCGGGGTAGCTTATGCGGGTGGCCAGCTGGCATCTAAGCATGACTTGAATATTTTGGGATTATGCCATCTAAATAATCAATATTATAGTCTCACACAACTAATTCTTTCAAAATAAAAAAAAACTTTTCAGCAGTTTATTTAGCATTTCATGAGATACTCCAATTACTTGAGATTGCAAGGTTGGTGGTATTTGGTCCCATGACTGCGGCCTTTCATGTCTTGTTTGCTACACCAAATGCAAAGTGTAAACCGAAATAATGAAATGCACTTTCGCGTTTTCGAAGGACTACTTGAGAGGTGTTTTAAAATTGATTCTCGTGCCACATAATCCCACAATATTTTAATCATGCCAGGATGATGGGCTTCGGTGAAGCTTCTTTCTGTCCGCCTGCATAAACCACACTCGGTACCAATTATAAGTTAAGTAGTATCGATTTTCAAATTTATTCTCGATGGCCTTATAAATGCAAATATATGCAATAGAAAACACGTGCAAAATATTATGTCTTGTACTCTTTTGATTGCGAATCACGTCTTTTTCGGATTTGTTTATTTGCAGAACGGGTATCTTTTGTTTTCAACAATTTTTTTCAATTCGGAATAATTTTGAACTTGCCCTGTGCTTACACTTGCCTTCAGGGTTGCTACACTACAAGTTGCATATTTTCCGTTTAAGGAAAATCACATATTTCTATACGCTGTTAAGAAGGCGTTATCTAGGGTGCTTACGATTTTACAGTGAAACGTGTTGTATACTTCATCAGTGGCATTAATAAATGTACAGAGACTATGCTTTATATATGGACCTTTCACGGTCTTGAAAAACCTCACGATTATAAATTATTTATAACCGGAAAATGGGTTTCCTTTGAGTCTAACTTTAAAAGAATATTTAATTGGATGTCAAATGAATATGAGAACGAACATTTTGGGGCATGTTTCCTGTAAAATATACTTGCATCTATAAGGGAATCAAAAATCAATAGGAAAGTAGTCACTTTTTAGTGTTGTTATTGCAGACCGCCGAAACGAGGCCTTTTTTAAAGCCTAAATCCTGGCGTAACTGAAATATCTGAAGATTGTACATCAGAAAGCACATCTATTTTGCATCACTGGAAATCTGCGATATTTTGCTTTTGCTAATTTAGCCAGAACGCTCTTCACCTCTGCTTATTTTGTTGGGGTTGCCAGAGTTGCAAACGCAAAAGCCAATCGATGTTTCCTTAAGTAATTGAACTACAATTTCCACAGGGAATTTCAAGGCTTGGAGGTTTTAGGGGCAACTTGCTTTCACTTCGATACATGTATCATGCTATCCGACATTTCCCAATTCGATGCTTGCATTATTTCGCCCTTTCTCTCCTACCTGCATAGAATTGTTCTTGAAGGCGGGTGAAGTTGAGGAGCTGCATGATTTCGAAGAAGAATGTGTGGAAGACTACCGGCGAGAGAAACAGAAAACCGAAAAGCAGCAATCTGAATGTCAACTGGATCATATCGCCACTAAGTAAGTTACTTTCAAAAGTGTACACGCGAAAATATGGATATCAGTTAGTCATTGTGTGTGACCTTTGCAGTTGTATTCTTGCATGCTGCAAAGTGAAAAATTTTCGCTGACTACACATGCCGAGAATGGGAAATTGATGGACAACTATAAATGTTTATAAATGGTGGATGACAGGCGCATGCACAGGGTAGGCAGTAAGGGCGTGGAGACAGTAGGAGCTAATTTAAAGGGGTGAGGGATTTAGCGATGTTTGAGTGCAGTTCGCGGGATTACTTTATTTAAGTTATACCATGGTGGATTTGCAGGTGTCCAGCCACGTCAATGCACGACTAGCATGTGTGCCCACTGTGTCTACGGTTCGGCAGGTCGCAGAACCGTAGATAAAGACGACAGGAATAAATTTGTTCCAATTAGGTGGTAGTCTTGTGATCATGCGGTGATCGCTGATTCCGTGCGTGAGGCAAAGCATCCCTCTGCCGATGTTGTTCTTGACGTCCAAGACGAATCCGGGGCCTTTCCGCTCTCCAGAATGAGGTTTGTCCGACACCTAATTTTTTTTTTTCAGCTGTTCGTGCTTAATGAAGCAGGTCTCAGTCGACTTCTTAACGAACGAGTTCTCTGGTGACCAGAGCTGCCCTCCATTCCAAAAGGTTGACCATCGTATTGTCCGAAAATGAATGAAAATGTCAGTCTGCCAAACCCTTCCCCTGCGAGAGGGCAGACATCGCTTCTCTAAACACGGTTGTTTATTCATCCAGGCGGTTGCCGAACTCCACGGGGAGTCAATACTTTGGTTTTCAGCTTGACTGTTGATTCTGACAAGGTCCAGAGGCGAATGGTGCAGAGACGGTGAATTGGGCGTGGGTTAGTTTTAAGTGATGGTAGACTTGCGCTGTAGCTACTGCACTCTCCGTCTCTCTCTCTTTCTCGTCCCTCATCCACACGTGCCCAGTGTCAAGAATATAGCAGATGGGATCAGACGCAGGTAGAAATTCATTAACTGTACAAACACATCGGAGATTTGATGGTCTCTATATAACAAGTAAGGCATTGAGGGCTGTGGAGCTACTCACCAATAAGCTGTGATGTAGAGAATCACCTCGCATTAATACTGAACATCAGGAGGAGCTGGTGGAGAGCATCTGGAGAGCCTGCGGATTCCTACAGGGAAACTTTAAGGCCTCCGTACCTCAACGTCAACTATTACCCTGTTCGGATAATTTTCACCTAGTCTCATTTATACTAGCCTGTCTAGATTCAATCGCCTGAGTTGGCCTCCTTCGTGCCCGTCCGTATGTGTAAATTCTGTAAATAAGTGGAGTTGGGCAGAAACACGGCTCTAAAATGTGGCATTATTAGCCAATTTTAAATACTGCACTGTTGACTTAATGGTTTGAGGCGTTCCGTCAGAAAGGTAGTGTCCGATTGCGCAGGAAGAAAATTGGAGATTCGAACGAATAGCAAAGGATTTGGGAACACTAGAAGGACGTTATTTTCCGAAATAAACAATAACATGTAAATTAAACGGTAGGTAGTGGCGATGGAAATATAAAGTGTCAGCTGATGGGTTAAAACGTTAAATCCTGAAGCATATAAACGGTGGGAAAAGTGGGCCTACAGTTCCTAGTGGGCAAATACTTGCATTACTATCAAATAGGTAGTATTATGATAGGAGGACAGCATACTAGGGAACTTGCAAAGGACGGGGGTGGTTCAGGAAAGAAATATTCTTCGAGTTCTTCGTTGCCATGGGCCGACCAGAGTAAACGAACTCGCAATTAGTTGACTAAGTTACAGAGAGTGCGAGAGCAACTAATGCGTCTAGTTGGGACTGTCGGTGTATTACTTTAAACTAAATGGGAACATAAACGCCTTTTGTTAACCTCGTCTCTACCCAAATCTCACTCCTATTCAATATCTTATCTGTGACCGGCATTTTTGATCCGAATCTGGCACCTGCTATGCAATTGATTGGCTTTTCCGCCACTTTGCATGGACATAGATTGGTGACGCTCTTGTCTCAGACTCAGGCGGGAATCAATATGTGTCTGGCATGCGTGGAACAGGAGTTTGGCACTATGCCATACCCAAGCTCGTTTCCAATCGACTTTTTTTCAAACGTGTTACCGTCAGAAATGAGCGCTACTTTTCAACCTGTCATAAAACACCGGTAGTTATGACTTAGCAGGTCGCCAAATGGCAGAATAATTCATTTTGCATACTGAAGGTCGGACTGTAGTGACTCTTCGTTAATATGTTCTGTATAGCGGTCCTTACTCATGGGATTGCTGAGTTATTATGGTCCTGTTAGTATGTAGTGTGTGTGTGTGGCACGTGCCGGTGGTGCTTTTTACCGCCTCAGCTAATTCGCCCACACTGACGATCAGTCATCTTGTCAGTGCAACAAAATGGACGGGAAGGGAGGACCTGCTTGAGTTTACGTGGCCGAGAAATGGGTCACGTGGTGGACGCGTAGAACCAGTACGGGGGCTAGATCAGGGCACGGCAGGCATTATTTGCGTTGCGCTCCCATAACCAATGCCGAACATGTGAGGGGAGGTGTGGTGGTACGCGTATGTGCAGGCTCACGCCGCACCAGCCACCTGTGGTCTTCATGACACACACCTGCGTCCGATCCCACCTCCGTCCTTCTTGACTCTATCCTGACACCAAATACAGGCGGGTGAGGGAGGAGATAGTGTGGTAAATGCAGTGCAAGTATACTGTCACTTAAAACAACTCCACGCGCAAGTCACCATCCTTGCACCACAATGGTGTGGAGCACACGGTGGACCTCGGCGGAATCGACGGTCGAACTGTCATAAGGTAAATCATGCGTGATTAACCATCGCCTTTAATCAGTTGTGGTCCTTGCCACTTCCAACAGGCAAATTAGCCTCCATCGCAGAAGTCTGCGTGCAACACACCAATATTTCTTTAACTTTGTTATAAATTTCTTGGTAATGGTACCTTTTATGGCCGTTTAAGCAGGACACGGGAATGGGAACCGCCCGCTCATTTAAAATAGGTGGCCTTGCGATAAATATCAGGACGGGTAAATATTCCTGTCTTACCCCTAACACCAACCGCAAAAAATCTGAACGTTAACCCTGATATTAACCCTTACCCCTACGTGAACCTAAACCCTACAGTTAACACGAACCCTAACCTTAACCATTAACATACTCCTGACTTTAATCCTAATGTTAAAACTAACCTTAAGCCTAAACCTAAATTCCCCGGAATAGGGCACAAAGGGCGGTTCCTATTCCCATGTCCTGTTTAGGTGGCCATGCAAGGCATCCCTACCAATCTCTGCTCTGAACGGTCTGTGTGTTGTTGGAAAGGACAATTATTTATTTGGGCCCCTTCCCGCACCCCTTTTTAGGATCGACGAGGTGCAATATCAGTTGGGTGAGATTCATCTACGGCAAACTCAGCTACGTGGTGCCGTGCACTCCCTGGAAGAGGAGATGTGGGCAGGCTACGATGACCTTGCCGGACGACTGGACGAGGCCTGTAACACACTAGACGCGGCAACGCTTAGGGGTACTTCTGTGGTGCATCCTCTCCCCAATCAATCCTACCAGACGGGTGGCCGCCACTTCTCTGTCATACCCGAGGCTGCCGGTGGCCACCATCAAATCGACGACCCCGTCGTCCTCGGTAGTCTGATGTGGCTTCTCAATCAGTCCAATAACCTCCCTCCGGCCTCTTCGTGTTCCGCCTGTAAGGCGAATTTCCTATCGGAACCCTGTGTAGGACTTTGTTAGTGCTTTTTTTTATTTAGTGCAGATAGTAGTGAACAAGGTGACAACGTGGAAGCTCTGCTTTATATTCGTGCCAGTATAAGTCATTGGAGTTGGAGTGACTGGCTACTGCTATTGAACATTCTATTAAAGGAACAAGGCAACTCTTTGATATCGCAGCCCCCATCTTTCAGTATTTGAGCAGATAAAATATGGCCCACCCCTTCCGGTCTGCAGCTGATAGGATAGAAGCTTCAGGTAGACCATCGCCGAGAATATTCAGGAGATCTTAGTTCGGGCAGCCGTCGTGGTATGCGTGAGCATATGGAGAAAAAGGCAGACAGCTAATCCCTTTCCATCCTCCTCGCTCCTCATCCTCCTCCTCCTCCTCCTCCCCACCTTTTTTCCCATTGTTCTGCATACGCCTGGGAGACCACCAGACTTATACTCGATTGCTGTAAATAACTACGCCTGCACGCGCGCGTGCGTGCCCCCTGACTGCAATTTCCCCTGGGCTGCCAACTTTAAGACCTGAATCCTTCTTCTTGGGTTCATATTACAAAGAAGGTACAGCTCCTGGATCCATCTACTCTGACCCGAGGCTAACTCAAACTATCTTTTCTTACCTTATGTTAGCGTTTTATTATCGCCTCGGGGATTTACAGTTGGATAAGTCCAATACCTCTGTGCCCTAAGTTTTTCCGTCTTCTTTTACTCACTCCCTGGTTGCGCATAATTGGTCGCTTTGCGGTTGGGTGCTCGTAATCCCCATTATCAACCTTTTTCTTTCGTAAACCACAGTGTTTTTTTGCCCTTTGTGTGTATAATTGCGTGTCTGACCTACCCTTGCAAAGTCTAACTGGCTACTTGACCTTCTCGCAGGGTTGTCTCCAGACCCTGCTCCAGTGCTTCCCACTTCCGCCGACCTCCAGGGCAGTCAAGTTACGATGCTGCGGCCACCGAGTCGCCGCTGGCGCAGCATCAGTCAGGGCCATGAGGGCAGTAGAGAGGATGAGTGGATCCGGGAACACTGGTTGATGATGCAACGGAAAAGACCGTGTCTGCGTCAAGCAATGCCCATCCCACCCTCAGTACCAGAGGACTCTGGTGAATCCAGCAACAGTGATGCTGCCGAATTGTTTATTGCTGATCTGGAGGGGGGAGCTGCAGCCGACGGAAGGGTCGGTTTCGCTAGTCAGTCTTCGCCGTCGTTGCATGCAATGCAAGCGCTGAGGACGCAAACGACTGCTTTTGGATCCTCTGCAGCTGACTGGATCCGCTTGCTGGGCGAGCGCATTAGTCAGTCCATCGCGAGTACCAGCAATGTCAGTGCTGTTAGCGTCCCAAAATCGCCAGGATTTGATTCTGGTTTGATTCTCCCTGCGCAGGGTTTGCCAGCCACCCTCCAAGTACAGTCCTCGGTTACTTCTACCTCGTCACAACTGCCTACCAGGTAAGTCAGAGGCCTCCAGGTGTATGCACACCCACTTGTTCCATCTACAAAAAATTCGTTACTATTGCCAAAACATGACAATATGGATTGTTTTCACTTCCCAAACATTTTTCAATATGGAAAACTTAAGAGCTGACTGTCATTATATTCCTCTAATCTCTCTCTCTCTCTCTCTCTCTCTCTCTCTCTCTCTCTCTCTCTCTCTCTCTCCGTGGGTTACCATGTTAGTCAGAAAAATAAAACTGACGACCATCCTGGCTTTCATCGTCCCCACTTGCCAATTTCTCGCTCACTTTCTAGTAAAACAACCTGTATAATTAATTAGACCAGAAATATCGGAAAGTGGGTACCTCAGCAGCATTTTTGAAGAGAATACTAATCGGAACCTGAAATTGTTGCAACAACCACACTTTTGCTAGTGTTATAGGCTTGCTGATGACGGCTAATGAGCCAGAAATAGCACTGGCGCTGTCCTCTATGAACCGACTGCCAATTATTTCTTGTGTTTCACACTACTGCGTTCTCCATTGACGCCTCCACTTTACACCTCTTTTTTTACCAGCAGACAAAATCATCTTCGGTCCGTTAATCTGTCTGTGCGCAATCGGTTGGCTCGCATGCCACACAGCCCTCGGAGGGAGTATACCACTCTATGTGATGATATTGAGGTGGCCTATTTGATGCAGGTATGCTTATCATTTCTTATTTCTTTTTCTACTTACTCTACTGCAGATTGTGGGGTCTATCTGACAGGCTGTTTGTGCTATCTTTAGCCCGACAGCCCGGCTGCCAGTCCCATGGGTTCCCGACTTGACCTCTCCAACATAACTTCAGCGCAAGCCTACCCACTCACGTTTACTGTTGGTCCCGCTAACAACAGTAGCCGTCGCCTGCGGTCGCATGGCGTACGATTGGCGAGTCCACTGATCGAGGAGCCGCCTTCAGCGGTGACCGGAGCCTCAGCACCGCAATCGCGACAGCAGCAGCACCACCACCACCGTCAAGGTCGTCAGCAGCAGCAACAACACCAACAACAACAACATCCAAGTTCGCGAGCGGACACTAAAAATCAGGCATTCTCTTCACGAAATAATAACTGGCGATTGTTTACTTCTCGTACCCCACCCGCCCCTCCATCCTCTCCCCTCTCTCATGCACCCTCGGCTCCACTCAGTCCCGTTACCACTCCTTTTGTAATGCAGCCTGAGACCTCCGCTACGGTCAGTGCCACTACCGGGGCAAATGACATCAGTGCCAAATACCCTCTTCGTCATGCACATTCTAAGCCCGAACTCATGTCTTCTCTTTCCGCCGACCTGGCTCCTCCTCGACGTAAGTCATCTAACTTTAGAGACATAGGCTCTTCCGAAGCCTCCGCTGTGCTTAACTGCCCTTCTCTCGTTTTTAGCCGAACAGGGCGGTTTAACGTGCTCCGTTGCCGAAGAGGTGGATGATGCTGGTGATGATGCTGAGGTTGAGACTGCCTTCTCTTCAACTTATGATCGAGCAACTTCGGAGCCTCCGCTGAATTCTTTTCTTAATCAGCAATCTAATCCGGCCCCCATGGAAGCGTCCGCTTTGACCTCCGCCTTCTCTTTCACCGACTGTCCTCGTGCGACGCATACGGAGACTTCGCTGCCGCACTGCTGTCGGCGACGCAGTTTTCGGCCATGGTCACTGGAACCCACACAACTGACGGACTTACCCTGCCAGGCGCAGTCTGCGGGCGTCTCTGTGGATGTGCTGCCAAAGGATCCGCTTTTTGCGGCAGAGGCAGCAGAACGAACTGAACTGCGGGGAGTTCTGTTGCGACGCCTGCGTCAGCTCTCCATTGAAGCCTCCCCAGCCGAGTTTCCGGATGACTATGATTTAGAGCCTTTCATAGCAGGAGATTCCACACCACCCACGATACCGACGGGAGGCACCGTGGCAGCATCAGTCGCCTCCGCCAAGTCACCGCCCGCGAAGTTGGCACTTGAAAATGAGCCCAATGTAAGCGTTGCACCTGGCGTCTTGCCCATCTTTTTTTACGGACTCAAACTACTTTATCAATATTTAAGGTTGTTGACGATTGATACGCAGGGGTGGAAGGTCATGAAACTTTATTGCCCCTTTGTATATTTGGAGTTTCTGAGGCTGATTAAAATGAGCCTGGATGACTTGCTCTTGGGCTTTGGATTCTCACACCGCATCTGCTTACCTTTACTCTGCTCATTTGAAGTTTTCTGTGTTTTTACTAAGTTCGCCTGCTTACATGCGGTTTCATCTCCGCATCCAGTGGTTTGTTTCAATCATTACATTTACCTCATCTTTGGCTGTTTCTCTGGCTTCGGTCGTGTGTGTGCTTTTGATCTTTAGGCTTTGGTACGGGAAAGGAACTTGTCTCCTGTTAAGATATTCAGCCCCGAGGACTTAGGTGACTTCTTGAGTTGTGCAAGCCTTGGTGAAACCGGCGAGGTGCTGGATCCTGACTTGGATCTTGATCTGCATCCCAGTCTCAGCTCCAACGTCAGGGGCACTTTTCGCGCCAACCGCAAGCTACATCGGTCTACCTCCTCCGTTAATGTGTCCGTTGGGCCACCAGGCAGTCTCTGCTAGGTGAACTCACTGTCGCGACCAAAATCCCCATCCACAGAAAAGATAAATCTCCCCAAACGGAACAAAAATCGATAAGGCCGTCTGATGAGCCGATCGATAAGTCACGCTGTTGACCCCCCACCTCTATCGCTTCCCGACAACTGAATCCCAGTCTTGTTTCTCATCCCTCCCCCTACCCGCGACACAGATCTCTCCTGACCATGTGTCCGCTGGCCAGTCACCAGGCTGATGCAACATATAGTCAACCAGCATTCTCTACTCAATCTGTCCGTCAATCCCTTGGTCCATAAAGCACTCTGGCCCTTTCCCGTAAAAGTCACTGAAACATGTACATATCTCCCTCCAGGTGCTCAAATATGATCGACGATCAGATTTGCAAAACAGCGGCTGACTTTACCAAGTTCACTGTGATTTTAACCGATGATCCTGCTTTTTAGTATTTTTGAGACTACTGTAGGCGCTGTGTTTGTTTACTTAAAAAAAGCAAAATGTAATTTGGATCAAAAGGACTGTTCTGTTTGTTTAAATTAGAAAGGATGTGCAGCGTCTAATTAGTGTTTGTATCCAGAGCACTACAATCATCAGGCATAGTTCCATTTTTGAGGAAAATGGAGAAAGAAACCAGTAGAAGTCGTGTATTCCGCACAGAAAGGCGGCGGTGGTCAGAGGCCCTGACGCGGAGCAAACCTTGGACCCCGCGCGCGCGTCTGTCCGCCAGGGTAGTGGGGCGTGAGTGAATAAACGTTAGGTGAGTCATTTCGTGTCCAATTTATCCGTTGATTGGGTGATAGCAGTTTGTGGGCGCCTGTGATTGGCTCTCCTAGAGGCTGTAAGCGTGCGTTGTCTGGCGGCTCGAGATCTGCCCTTACCTGTTCGTTAGCCGGTCATGAGCGCCAGACGCGGAAGATGCTACAGATGTCCATCTCACATTACAAAATATCGAGCCACCCATGGAACTTTGCTAGTGAGCAGATGTTTTAGCTTCTACTCTGTCTAGTGGGTGGTTATGGTCACCCACGCTGCCAACTGGAGCGCTCGGTTCAAATGTAAACATAATATTTTCGTATAGGGCATCCTGCTGATGAAGTGGACTAGCTCTCGCCTGGTTGTAGAAGGTTTTCGGAAGATTTGGCAGCGGATTTCACTCAGTTCTGTAGGATGTTCGATCTGCATTTAAATGTAAAGTTTAAGGAGAATCATAAAAGTTGAGCCTGCTCAGGCATTCGAGCGCTACCTAACTCCAATAGAGCTCCGAATCTGGGATGGGCAAATTGTAGCTTTATCAGATCGAAGAACTGGCTTTTGTATATGTGATTAGGCGGGTAGCATGAGGTGTCTGGGTATGGATAGGGGTGACAGGCCGAATGTGTCGGTTGTTCTACTCTGCCCATAACCAGCGCCCAAATCTCGTCTTTGGGTCCAGGGAAATGTGCTCAGCGGAAGGATCGCATTCCAGTATGCGTGGTGCGGCACCTGAGGCTCGAATCCGTGACCTGTTTATTAGAAGTCGAATGTGCTAACCAACTGCGCCTCTTTATCTTACCGGATTAGATCGGAAGCGTTCGACTTCTAACCAACAGCTCGCGGGTTCAAGCCTGAGGTACTTTACCACCTGGTGAGCTGAAATAACCTTCGTGGACGAACATGTCCATCGTGTGCAACATAGCAGGATGGACACGGAGACATTGACTTAAGCGTGTATTATTTAACAGTGATAGTTGGCATGCGCTGTATCTACCGCAAGCTATTCTCCCGGCATCATGATAGAGTCAAAAATACCGGAGGCCGGATCGGGTGCAGGGCTGGCACGGCGTGAGACTGCGCTTAGACGTACCGTCACCCCCTCCCACCAATATGTGGCATTATTATGGGTGCGCATCCCCAATAGAGCCTGCCTAGTCCTACGCATCTGGCGCAGGACAACTTTGAAAGATTAAAAGGGGCGCAAACGAACTCTGACACCTGGGTCCCGGAGTCGACTGAACTTCGAAGTAGCCATGTTGTCATTGACATGCGGGTCACACAACCCTTGTGACAGTTCATGCAATACTGCGTACATCCCCATCCTCATGCTGTTGAAGATGCATCTTCTCGAGCTTTTTTGTTCGTCTTGCATGACAGTTTTTGTTTGGCTCCGATCGTGAGCACGCCATTGCACTGAGACTGTCTTCTTCGTTGTGTCGAAGTTTCAGCCCATGGGCAACCAACTGGTGGCCTGTGCTCCATTCAGCCCGTTCATAACCCATTTCCATCAATGAGGTCCAAAAGCAATTCCTCTTCATCCCGGCTCAGTCGTTGCTTGTGGCGTGATTATGGATATACCTATGTTACCCGAAGGTAGTCTTTGTATTAAAATGATATTAATATGCTCAGTTCTAACAAGAACTTATGTTGTTGCAACTGCCGCTACAGACACTTCACAAAGCGGTGAGTCAAGCACTGCCTTTTGCAGTCAAAATTATAAAAGACGGCAAAAAACCACATCCTGTCCATGTGTCGCTCACCCGCAGACTCGATGTCTGATTTATGCTACATAGATTTATCCCGTTAATCCACCTTTAACGTTTAGTTGTCCTCTTCCCCGATCTTTCAATCCGTCGGTAAGACACCGCTGAGCCCGCCTGTCACAGAGGTCTAGGAAAAAACAGAAGACTATTGAACCTGACGATGCTGGAGGGATAAGTGGATGCTGCATCCATATTGATTTATTTATCACTATTAGTTTTGCTACTGATTTTGTGCTCGGTAGCAATAGTTTTTATTGTATGCCTTCTTTGCTATAGTCAGAGCAAGCCCGCGGGCCATGGCATAACTATTTCTGTCTTATTAGCTATCGTCATCCCATATCAACCAAACCCGGGTTGGCAACACTTCGGCCTTGATCCCGTGTGCTTCATAGTTCGAGCTTTTTAAATTCTAACGCTCTACTAACTGAACCACGAGTTCATTTCCTGCCGGTTGCAATCGGGAACATTAACGAAGTTGGGAGTGAGTTCACCGATAGGATTATGGGGCTTGATCATCCCATCTTCTTGAGAGGATCGATCTAGAACCCAACAGACGGTCGCACAACGACTAGCTGTAAAGTATTCGGTGATCTCATTTTAAGTATGCTGCTAGTCACTGTGCGACTGCCTGAGGGCTCTAGATCGACCCCCAAAGCACAACGGAACGAACTGATCCGGTGACTCGATCAGTGAACGCACAACTTCCGTCATTATTTGCAGGTTGTGGGAGCTTTGATTAAAGAGTCCGGCTTCCAGCTAACTGACCTGCCTTTATCGCTTTTCGAACTCCACGCTAATTATTCTAATTTGTCGTGACAGTCACGCGCTCATGATCGTCTCAAGCTCCATTCTAGTGCATAACAGTAATGCTCCAAACGGCACGTATGATAGTCGGGGTGATTATTAGGATGATGAATAGGATGATGAATAGGAGGAGGAGGAGGAGGAGGAGGGAGGAGGAGGAGGGAGGAGGGAGGAGGAGAGAGGAGGAGGAGGAGGAGGGAGGAGGAAGAGGAGGAGGAGGAGGAGGGAGGGAGGAGGGAGGAGGAGGAGGAGGAGGAGGAGGGAGGAGGAGGAGGAGGAGGAGGGAGGAGGAGGAGGGAGGAGGAGGAGGGAGGAGGAGGGAGGAGGAGGAGGAGGAGGGAGGAGGAGGAGGAGGAGGAGGAGGAGGAGGGAGGAGGAGGAGGAGGGAGGAGGAGGGAGGAGGAGGAGGGAGGAGGGAGGAGGAGGAGGAGGAGGAGGGAGGAGGAGGAGGAGGAGGAGGAGGAGGAGGGAGGAGGAGGAGGAGGAGGAGGGAGGAGGAGGAGGGAGGAGGAGGAGGAGGAGGAGGGAGGAGGGAGGAGGAGGAGGAGGAGGAGGAGGAGGGAGGAGGAGGAGGAGGAGGAGGAGGAGGGAGGAGGAGGAGGAGGAGGAGGAGGGAGGAGGAGGAGGAGGAGGAGGAGGAGGAGGAGGAGGAGGAGGAGGAGGAGGAGGAGGAGGAGAAAAGGCAGCCGCACTCATTGGTCATCCTTCCTTCCTTTAAACTTACCTCTGTAGGACGATTAATGATCACATTTGCTCATTGGATTCTTGGTTATATAAGGGGAGGTAAGCTTTAAATTCCGAACAGAGGCTTTAAACACGAAAAACACGAACTCCACTACTTATGCTCCGCAAACATAAAATTCGTTCGATGAACGACTGACTAAATTCTGGGATTAAAGGAAGATAGCAGAAATTCAGCAACTAGTAGCTTTTCAGCCATCACCTGAAGCGTGGAATTAACCGCTGACATGTAGCCCTGTGGTAACTTCCACATGACAAACAGTACTGATGTAGGTGGGTCGGGTGAGCAGCAATAAACCGCAGTAGCAGCAGCAGCAGCAGCAGCAGCAGCAGTAGCAGCAGCAGTAGTAGCAGTAGCATTAGCAGTAGCAGTAGCAGCATTAGCAGCAGCAGTAGCCAGCATGCAGCAGCAGCTACTAAATTTGAGCAGCAGCTACAGTAGTAGTGCAGCAGCGTAGTGCTAGTTTAGTAGTAGCAGAAGTAGAGCACAGTGTGTAGTAGCATGAGTAGCAGCAGCAGCAGCAGCAGCAGTAGTACGTAGTAGTAGAAGCTAGTAGCAGCAGCAGCAGTGGTGACAGTATATGAAAGTAGCAGTAGCTGAAAAGCGACAGCAGTACAGTAGCAGTAGCAGCATACCAGTAAAGCAGAGTGGTATATGTAGCAGTAGTAACAGATGTAGAGGCAGTAGTTGCAGCAGCAGTAGTCAGTAGCAGTAGCGAGTAGCAGCAGCAGTAGTCAGAATGAGTGCAGTAGTATAGCAGCTGTAGTAGCAGTCATGTAGTAAATAGTGGCAGTAGCTAGCAGCATAGTAGTACAATTGAGATGTAAGTAGTGAAAGTAGTTTTAGTAGTAGCAGTATTAGTGCAGAGAAGCAGTGGTAGGCAGTAGCGGAGTGAGCAGTGAGTAGTAGTAGCGTGAGATTGTAGTAGTAGTAGTAGTAGTAGTAGTAGTAGTAGTGGTAGTAGTAGTAGTAATAGTAGTAGTAGTAGTGAGCAGTAGTAGTAGTGAGTAGTCATTAGAAGTGTATGAGTAGGAGTCACTCATCTAGTTCACCATTAATTTTAAAACACCGCTAACGGTTGACATAGCAGGACAAGTTATGTATTTGAACATTTTAACTGTATACATTGTCATAACTTTATTTCGTTCCTAATGTTTGCTTAGACAGTGCCCTGCCGGTGCTAACCAAATATTAATTCTAAATTCTAAAACTAATCCACGTACAATTCATCGTCCCTGCACCACCATGGTGGGGAGCATACGGTGAACATCATCGGACTACGACGGTTTAACTGTCATGTCTCCTTTTTGAGTGAAATCCGAGTGATTGTGTTTGGGGAGCCAGGTCGTGTACGTAAAACACGAAGGTGAATTTACAGCAACTGCGCCCACGTCCACATCAGACAACTGACCAGCTTGGATGGTGGTCTGATTTTGGGGGTGGGGAAGAGAGTCAGGTGGACAGCTTAGCGCATTTTCATCCCTATAAAAGGGGTATCTGCAGTGCAAGTCTACTATAACCGAACATAATCAACGCGCAAGTCACCGCTTCTGTACCACCCTTCTGTGTAGCATATGGGGGACATCGTCGGACTAAGACGGTCGAACTGTAGTGTGTGTTTGTTAATAATTCTCCAAAATTATTCGCAATGTGTATTCCCCAGATATTGTTTACTTTATACATCTCTATTCAGATATTGCTGTCAGTCCCCTGGGAGATTGGCCCGCCCGACCATTTACATCGGGTAGTTATTGCGCATAGTATTACACGTGATCACACGTCAATATTCCAATTGTTGCCCGGGTACCCATTGCGAAAGTTCTTACACTATATCGCTGATATACCAGTTCATATCATATGATTTTTACCCACTGCAAATTTCATTCAATAACAGTCGTCTCCATTTACTTAGTATACGGAGAATGTTCCAATGGGAGTAGAGCACGTGGTCTTATGAAGCAGTGTTAGGAATCTAAGTCCATTATTGGTAATTTGGTGTTTCCTAAGGACCAGATGCAGATAATTTGCTACTTTTGTGTCTTTGGCCCCAGTTGGAAGTGTAACATTCCGTACAGGAAAGGAATAGGTCGCCATTTGTAATAGTTTGGAGTACAGAACTGTACACAAAAGTTCGACGGATAAATGCAGTATCAGTATATTTGAGGGAGCTATAGGTGAGTCACCTTTGAATTCCCTATTTGTACATGCGAGTTGTGGTATGAAAAAATAGTATCTGGGGATGTTGAAGAGGCCAATTGATGTGAAAAAATACAGTGAAAAATACTCCCAGTGATATTAAGGAAAAAAACTGTCGCCCCTGGGGGGTGGGATCCAACGGTGGGCATCGCGGAGGTCACCTGGATCATCACCGAAGTGCGGAATATGCAGCCAGACACTCCCTTGCTGGTTGAAGAGTCCGCCGAGTGATTTCAAGGCAGACATATCCGCCCAGATCATCCTCGGTCCGTTGCAGTTCAAACCAAGGGAGAACGTTCTTAGACCGCATGGATTATGGCTGCCAGGTTCGGCTGATGCGAACGCTCACGGTGTTACCAAGGTGTGCCGATAGTTAAGCCGGAAAGACCGGGGACCTCCGAATGTGAATTATTGAAGAGTGCGAGCACTCGAATGAAAATAATAAACATAAAGTAATGTTAATCAACTATAGCTAGCAGTATTATGAATACCTTATTTTCTGAAGTCAACTTGGAGCTTTCAGTCCGAGTTGAAGCTCGCACAATTAAATCGATCTAACTTTCACTTGAAAGCCTTCAGGGATTCCGACATAACAACATCCAGAGGAAGATTATTCCAAGCTTCGGCTACTCTTATGGAGAAGAAATACTTCCGAGTGTCTAACATAGCTCCAGTAACACGTAATTTGAGAGGATGACATTTCAAGTTCGTAATTGTTGCTAACTCGAAGAAATCACCTGGGACAAGACGACAGTACTGAACGCGTTCTATGTGGAATGTTAATATCAAGTCTCCCGAAGCTGTCTATATCGCAAGGAAAAGAGATGGAGATTCGACAGCCGAGTTTCATAAGGCTGTGAGCCATGTCCGAAGACTAGTTTGGTTGCTCGGCTTTGGACAGTTTCGATTATGTTGATGTCCTTCGCCATCCAGGGTCTCCAAACTTGTATAGCGGACTCAAATGGCGGCCACACGAATGCTCCGAAGACTTTGGTGAAGTAGTCGGTATTGAAGGCTAAAAAAGCTCGTTTGATGAGGTACAGCATCGACATTGCTGACTTCGCGATGTAGGGAGGATTTAAGCGAGGGCGTGATCCAGACTCCCAGATCCTTTTTTGGCATCCAATTCTTTCAATGGAATGCCATTTAGTCGGTAAACCATACGATTCGAAGGATTTCTGTTCCCGACTCGTAATTAATTAAGCCTAAGTCCCGACTCGTAAGTCTAATTATTCAGCAGACCACACCGGAATCGACTGCGCTCGCATCGGATTGGAAGTGCCTATCCCTTCGAACCGACCGCAGACGTTTCTAACTCTGTCAATTGAATAATCTCGAACATCAATAACAAAAAAGTCTTTACCCTAACCATTCTTACGCTGATACATTTATCCCCATTCTGTATAGCTGTTTTATTTTCAAATTTTTGTATTTCAAAACCTAGGAAAACAGTTTTTTTACTTAAATGAAACTCGTCATTTCGAACAATTCTATTGAGCAAAAAAAAACAACACAAAGCTTAAGTGGTTATTGAAAACAGGAGTTTTTAAAAGTTTTTTTCATGTGTTCTAAGGATTTAACGGCGCCCAAGCAGTGCATAATAAATAAACCTATTTAGGTAAATTTGAGGGACACCAGCCGTTTAAGTAGATATATGCAGTTAGTTTTTCAATTGCAGTTCCCGTGTGTTCTGGAGGCAGAAGGAGGTTCATGATGCTGTATGTCCTCTCCAGGATACAGTACATGTACTTAAGGGATGTAAAATTAATGACATATATTTTACCTTATAAACACGCTCACGGTGTTTTCTCGGTCCCCGTCATGGGCTCCTGGTACATTAAACCATTCAATGTTCGCTTTTCGGACTATCTCAACATGGCAGTTGCGAAAATTCGGGTTTTGGCGAATAACCATTTAGGAGACTTATCAGAGGACCGGGCGCCAGCTGCTGGAAAGGGCTTTTATACAGATTAACTAGGCTCCCTCTTTAAATGGGAACCTGAGAAAACGTCTTTTCTTGCACGCCTTTAGCGAGGGGGATATGATGGTCTTTCGGTCATGATTCCTTCCATAAAATGAGCAGGATATCTGTGCTGTAGTAAAAGTCTTTCAAATTCTTAAGATCTTCTTCAGTGCTATCGGTCAATTAGATCCTTTTTGCACTTTGTGTCAAACAGCGCACTAAATTACGCTTGTATTTAAGTGGTATACATCTTCCAAAATGGGTATACGGCCCGGTAAACTCTACACAGAATACCCCCGGCAGACCTTCTACCCATAAACACGCCCAAAAAAGGGAGCGATCTGAACTCTATTTGTTCCATTGTAAGTTGGATTGACGGGTAGGCCTGCTTTATGGTATTAATTAGAGCTCAAATGGCCGTGTTTTTCATACGAAATCGTGAATATTATCCACCCCCAGTGGCAGTTCGACCGTCGATTTCGACGAGGTCCACCGTATGCTCCACGCCAGGTGGTGCAGGGACGGTGAATTGCGCGTGAATTAGTTTTAAGTGATCGTAGCCCTGCGCTGCAGCTACCGCACTCTCTCCTCCTCCTCTACCTGAGACCAGTGTCAGGACAGAGTCAAGAAAACCGGAGATGGGAGAGGGTGCAGGTGGCTGGCGCGGCCGGAGCCGCCCCTGGGCATGCCACCACACCTGGCTCTGATCCCACGGAGTGGGAGTGCCATAAAGGCCATACTAAGAAGGAGCCATTGCAGCCGGACTCTCAGTCCGCCAGTCAGCCACTCCACACAAAACACCCATTGGGCTGACCACGCGGTCCGAGTTATCCCGTCAGTTGGCAACCTTCCAAGCCACGGCTATTAGCGCACCAAAGTACCAGGAAAACTATTGTGGCGGTTGTCAAACGCTAGCCTCCAAGTTAAATCAACTGGAGGAAGAAATCAGGATTATGAAGAATTTTATACACCAGACCCTCGTTTCAGAGGATCGATTGCCAGCATCAACGCATAGGATAACACGGAGTAGAGCACGAGGCAACCTACACAACAAATCCCCAAATATAAAAAACGTGGTATCTAAGATAACAGTCAAGAGTAGTGACGCAGAGCCTCCAGTAACACTGAAGAATAAGAAAAAGGCGAAAGGTAAGACCACAGGGAGGGGTACCAAAAATCCGAAGGGGATGATTTCAAACTCACCAGAAAAGCAATCGAAGGTACAAAATAAAATTGATCAAAATATAACAATGAACGAACTAAACGAAACACGACAGATAATGATTAACGAAAATAGTCTCCAGGCCACGCGCGCTTCATCAGAGGCAAATATAGAGGAGCTGTTGTCCACCGAATGGAGGACACAAAGTGGACCTACAGTGGTAATACCTCCCCAAGCCAAAGACGTTGAAGCCAGTATTGGGGAAGCCCCAACATCAGCCAGACAAATTATTCAACAGAACCCCCTGGAAAGAGGTGCTGTGGACAGGTCACAATGCATAATCATCCATGGGATTCAGTGAATCAACCAATGAAATCCCCAGGTGTAGAATAAAATGATGATATCATGGCCTTGCAAGAGTGTTTTGAGTGAAATAATAAGAGAGGATGAAAAAATTAGGGTTTTTAAACTTTTCCGACTAAATAGTAAAGATAACACAAACCTTCTAAGAAATAAATCAAGGCCTTTAAAGGTTATTTTGGAAAACAAACGTCAGAGAGACCTTTTAATCGAGCGAACAGCAGGGGGAGTCCCCGGTCACAGAGGTATTTTTTCAACAGGACTACTCCGTACAAGAGAGAATGAAATGGAGGCCGCTAAAAGCGGAATTGGAGAACTTGAAAGAACAGGGAGAGAAGGGACTTGTAATAAGAAACGGAGTGATTGTTCGAATACAAAAACCCCTTCTGTGGAGGACGCCCATCATTCTGACAAAAGTCTTACGGTCGAGCAAATAATCCAATGCAACAATCTACACAAAATCCAGTTCTACTGCGGAAATATGCAAAGTCTCGTGAATTTGGACTCATCCTGTGTGAATGTCGGTCCAGCTGCCTCAATTAAAGAAGGCAGCGACATAGCCGGCTTAAAACACACAAATAAACTAAAATGTTTATGTACCAATGCCCAAAGCCTACTCCCTAAATTAGACGAGCTTAAGATATACGTGTGCCAAACTTCACCAGATATCATCTCCATAACTGAAACGTGGCTGACGGCGAAGGTGGACGATCGTGAAGTTGCCATTCCCGGTTTTCAGTTATTCAGAAGGATAGAACAGGACGTCATGGTGGGGGTGTGCTGACTTATGTCAGATATGGCCTGCTCGCGTCAGAAAAAAAGGAAAAGCTCGCGTGCGAAACTGGAAGCCATCTGGCTCACCATTAGAACGCCGGGGGTCTCAAGCACTTTGAGATCCTAACGGTCTACCGACCACCAAGAAACGATCCGCAGTCAGACAGTAGACTGATAGATGATTTAGAATCGTTTGCTAGTCGATCCGAAGTAATGATTATGGGCGACTTTAACGCTCCGAATATCGATTGAATCTGAGCTCGGCACCAGGCTCGGAATTAAACTTCGATCGCCGCCTCCTAGAAGCTATACATAAACGCTTCCTAACTCAACACGTCATGTCGCCGACCAGAATACGCGAGGGGCAACAAGCTAATTGTTTGGACCTTGTATTGACAAAGGCGCCTGACAGCGTAGATGTTGTGAACTGTCTATCCCTCGCTGGGCAAAAAGTGATCACGTAGTCCTACAATGGGAATATTCACTCTTTCTCTGTCCCCGATCGAAGCATAACAGTCAAACGCAACCTATGGCGTGGAGACTTTACCCAAATTAAAATTGATGTGCGCCATTTAGATTGGAATGAAACATTCACCGGGTGTATTCTCGAGGATTGGTTGCAATTTAAGGCCGTATTACAAGGACTTATCACCAACTACTGTCCTAATTCGAAAAAGATCACCAACAGGCCCCAGTGGCTAACGAACACACTGAAGAGTGAAGTAAAACCGCAAGCGAAAAGCTATGGCAAACTTATCTCAGGGAAAGACCGCCGAATCGCTGACGAAGTACAAGACGCAGAGGAACAGGTTAAAAGACCTGGTTTATAAAGCCCGCCAAAGTTTTGAGAGTAACTTGATAAACCGTGCAGCAGAAAACCCGAAGCTCTTCTACAACTTCATTAGGCAGTGCACTCGAAATAAAGACCCCATCCCTTTGTTAAAAAAGGATGAAGGCGTCGAACTTTGCAAGGACGAAGAAAAGGCTGAGCATCTATCTGAGTTCTTTCAGTTGGTTTTTACGAGAGAAGCCAATCTAACCGCTGATAACTATAGTGCGGAAGAGGTCCCGACAATTGACTCAGTGGTCATAACAGAACCTATTGTTCTGCAGGAACTACTGAAGCTGGACGAAACCAAATCGCCAGGTCCTGATGTAATACCGGCAAAGTTGTTGAAGGAGTTGGCCGTAGAGTTGGCAGAACCCTTGTGTCTACTCTTCCAAGCCTCCCTTGCTGCAGGCAAATTGTCACCCGATTGGAAGACCGCGTGGATTTCCCCAATACATAAAAGTGGCAGCCGGGCTTCCGCAAATAACTACAGGCCGGTAAGTCTCACCTCCATATGTTGCAAGATTATGGAGCGAATCATCAAACGTGAACTGATGCAGTTTCTGGAGCGGCATCATCTTCTCTCTGAAGCGCAGCACGGATTCCGCAGAGGAAGGTCCTGTTTAACTAATTTGCTCTACTGTCTGGAACGATGGACCCGAGCGGTCGATGAAGGAAATGTAGTGCACGCAGTGTACATAGACTTCAAGAAGGTCTTTGATAGTGTGCCTCACCAACGTCTCCTATACAAACTCAACCGTATTGGGGTAAGGGGCAAGCTTTTGAAGTGGATCGAAAACTTCTTGATTGGGCGATCTCACATTGTCCGTCTTGGCGATCAACAATCGGCGGAGGTGGCGGTTGAGAGTGGGGTTCCTCAGGGCTCCGTCCTGGGCCCTATCCTCTTCCTTATATACATTTATGATTGCGTAAGTGGCTTGGACTGTGACACCGCCATGTTTGCTGACGATATAAAAGCTTTTGGAAGGTCATCCACAACGCAGCTGATGAAGAAAAATCTACAGGCGAACTTGCATCGACTCGAGGAATGGTCGCACAACTGGCTCCTCCCATTCAATGCTACCAAGTGCAATATTCTGCGATTCGGCAGAACCAGCTCCTGGCACCAGAGAATTTACTATCTGGACGACACACCGCTACCAGAGGTAGAGGCTCAGAAAGATCTAGGAGTATGGATCACGCCCACACTGAAGCCATCGTTCCATTGCTCAAAAAGTAGCAAAATCTGCCATGTCAAGCTTGTATCTAATTAAGCGAGCGTTTGCAAAGTTCGACAAAGAGTGCTTTAATAAGGTCTTCGGGATGTTCGTGCGCCCACAATTGGAATTCGCCATACAAGCCTGGAGACCGTGGTCTGTCAAAGACCACAACACCCTTGATAGGGTCCAAAGACGTGCAACCAAGCTTGTTCAAGGTCAAAGCTGCCTGCCTTACGAGACACGATTGTCTAATCTTGACCTGTTTCCTCTGGACTATAGACAGCTACGCGGCGACTTAATACAAGCCTTTCGAATGCTGCGGCTTCAGGATTGTTGCCTTGCATCTGGCGACTTCTTTGAGCTGGCCACTACCACTACTTTGCGAGGACATCCCATTAAACTACGAGTGACAGGTGCAAGACTCGACAAAAGAAGGTTCTTCTTCTCCAACAGAGTGATTAAGGCCTGGAATGCTCTGCCGGCCGACATAATCATGTCCCCATCCGTTGACACTTTTAAGCGGAAGTTTGACCCGTACAGCCATAAGTACCACCACGACATCCGAACCTAACACATTTCCTGAAACATATTCCCACCCACACTTTTAGCGTCATATAACATACTACTCCCTATTTTTGAGTAACATTATTTTATAATTGTTTGTCCGATGCCCCGCAGTGCGTCCGGGGAGATAACCCTTGTCCAACGTCCATTACATGTCAGCCTTTTTAATTTACAGTGTCACCGACATCAATAGGGAGCTCAAAGGCTTCGCCCATATTCCCTTAACAAAACCTGAACCGAACTGAATAGCAGTAGCAGCAGTAGTAGCAGTAGCAGTAGCAGTAGCAGTAGCAGTAGTAGCAGCAGTAGCAGTAGTAGTAGTAGTAGTAGTAGTAGCAGCAGCAGTAGCAGTAGTAGCAGCAGTAGCAGCAGCAGCAGTGAGCAGTAGTAGCAGTAGTAGTAGTAGTAGTAGTAGTAGTAGTAGTAGCGTAGTAGTAGTAGTAGTAGTAGTAGTAGTAGTAGTAGTAGTAGTAGTAGTAGTAGTAGTAGTAGTAGTAGTAGTAGTAGTAGTAGTAGTAGTAGTAGTAGTAGTAGTAGTAGTAGTAGTAGTAGTAGTAGTAGTAGTAGTAGTAGTAGTAGTAGTAGTAGTAGTAGTAGTAGTAGTAGTAGTAATCGAAGATGAAGATGAAAGGAAAGAAAAAGAAGAAGCAGCAGCAGCAGTCAATTTATGGCATGAATCATTCAGACAGTGTCGAAATTCCCAAGTAACTCAGTTTATGCCAGCTAGCGGTAAATTGAGCTTTGTCTGTAATCCTATAACGTCTAATATCTGAGGTTTCTAGTAAGAGAAAAATGTTTAGAAATTTATTATTGAATTGAAACTCAGAAACACTTTCGATGAACAATCGCTGGTCCAGACTCATCATACTCTTGCTTCGAGATCCACATCTGCTGGAATGTCGAAAGGGAAGCCAGAATGGAACCACCAATCCACACAGAGTACTTCCTCTCCGGTGGGGCCACAATCTTGATCTTCATCGTGCTCGGAGCTAACACCGATATCTCCTTCTGCATACGGTCAGAAATGCCAGGGTACATGGTTGACCCTCCAGACAGGACTGTGTTCGCATACAGATCCTTTCGGATATCCACGTCACACTTCATGATGGAGTTGTACGTAGTCTCATGGATGCCAGCCGATTCCATGCCAAGGAAACTCGGTTGGAACAGAGCTTCGGGGCAGCGGAAACGCTCGTTGCCAATAGTGATGACCTGGCCGTCTGGCAACTCGTAGCTCTTCTCCAGGGCTGTACTCAACGCCGCGTTGCTCATCTCCTGCTCAAAATCCAACGCCACATAGCACAACTTCTCCTTTATGTCTCGCACGATCTCACGCTCGGCCGTCGTAGTGAAACTGTAGCCACGCTCAGTCAGGATATTCATCAGGTAGTCTGTCAGATCACGACCAGCCAGATCCAGTCGAAGAATGGCGTGTGGCAGTGCGTAACCCTCGTAGATGGGTACCGTGTGCGTGACACCGTCACCGGAATCTAGCACGATACCGGTGGTACGACCAGACGCGTACAGTGACAACACAGCCTGGATGGCTACGTACATGGCCGGAGAGTTGAAGGTCTCAAACATTATTTGTGTCATCTTCTCACGATTGGCCTTCGGGTTGAGGGGTGCCTCAGTCAGGAGAACAGGGTGTTCCTCGGGGGCGACACGGAGCTCGTTGTAGAAGGTGTGGTGCCAGATCTTCTCCATGTCATCCCAGTTGGTCACGATACCGTGTTCAATGGGGTACTTGAGTGTGAGGATACCGCGTTTGGATTGGGCCTCATCGCCAACGTAGCTGTCCTTCTGACCCATGCCAACCATGACGCCCTGGTGCCTTGGACGGCCGACGATAGATGGGAAGACGGCGCGTGGTGCATCGTCTCCGGCAAACCCGGCCTTGCACACGCCGGAGCCATTGTCAATCACGAGAGCTCCGATGTCGTCGTTAAAGCCCATACTATCTGCATTTGGTTGTCTATCCGTGTGTCGTCTGCGCTCTGGTTGCTCATTCTGTGAATTTATATTCTATACTTCTGGCCTTCTATGGTCAATGTCCGGGTCTGACCAATTGAGTGGCAAGTAGACAATAATTAACCGCTGCGGAGCCTTTAAGGTGCAGATTTGTTTACAGTTTAAAGTGCGGGTGTCGGTGTGAAGTTCATATAATATCGCACTTCCACGTACAATTATATGCTGTGCATGCCAGAAACGTTCTGGTTCCTGAATACACAAACCAGACTTCACTGCCTCAGCGTTCACATTTGTTGCCGTTGTGCTACGGCGTTGTTACGACCTGGTCTTTAAGCGTGAAGAGCGAATTACGCGTCGGTTAACAAACTGTGTGACCACGATTTTAAATGTATCGTTATTCACTAAAATGCGCATGAGATTTGTAGTAAATGGAAATTTCGCGAAGTATCGACCCTCTCTCTCCTCGTACCCGTCGTATTGAGCACTATTTTGCAGCTTAATTTCTTAGAGAAGACCCTAACCTCTACGACCTTTTGGTCCGTTTCGTATGGGAGGAGAAGAAGTGGGACGCCAGTTAGGAGAATATTGTCTTTTGTAGGATGAAGTGCATTCGATGCTGGATTGGGAAGGATAAACTTTAGGGAGGTATCGCAGCAGCGCCAGTTGGGGCGGTAGTGTATTCGGTACAGAAGCACTGAAGAATAGGTTGGAAGAAATTGGCAGCCACTCCAGAGCACCCATCCGGCGCCGCAACAATGTCTTCCATGGTGTGGCTCAGTGCGGGACTCTCGTAAAAGCGCCTCCAGAGCAGCAGTGTTTTGAGTCAGCTTTTAGATGATTCACCCACTACTTGTGCGCAAGTAAGTAGTCGCGAGAGGTTCCGTCACAATACAGCCCGAGTTGGGCCGCAGAATATCACTGATAAGACTGGGCTCAGCCCAGAATGAATGTAAACTCGAAGAACTGCTTAGTGGTTTACATTATCAGAAGGCAGTTTTCTAGGAAAAATTATAAATGCGCCCATAACTGTAAACCAAGCGTGGAGCTGGAGATTGCGACCGGGAAAGTGATCAATCTTAGTGCACCCTGCCTTTCAAAAAGAGTAGACCTCTCACATACTCATCTTGGACGAAATCCGTCGTTCATCTAAAGAATACTTTCGTCCTCGCTCTTGTCAGTTCGCCAGGAATGAAGCACCAACGCTGTTTTAAACCTAGGCATTTGGGTGTGGGGCCACCCTCTCGTGAACTGACGGCACCTTTCAACAGTCGGCCTATGCAGGTTCAACGCGTGTCTTACGACTACAGTCCATGACTTGCTCTTCGCGGACGACTGTGCCCTTTAACACCGTGACGGAGGAGGACATGCAAAGCGAGTATGGACCTCTCACCAGGCTGCGCCGA